>JAGPOW010001890.1:3848612-3867329 GCA_030014935.1 Caiman crocodilus | reverse complement strand
GGTGGCTCCGATGAGAACCGCCTGTGCTCAAGGTGGGGACCCGGGGGGCAGAGGCTGCAGCCCTTAGTTCCCCCCACCCTGCAAGGCAGGTGTCTCGGGGCACTTTCGGGAGCTGCTGTCTGTATGGGCGGAGGTGGGGAAATGGTGTGCGTGCACACAGACACACACATGTGCTCCTCCACGGGCTCAGGGCTCGATCCAGCCAGTGTTTACCAAGGAAGAGGGATTTAAAACCTGTTCCCCTGGCTTTACCCGCTGTTGATTTTTCACATGGCTGGAGCGTGCGGTTTGGAAAGGGCAGCGAAAGCAGCACTTGATTTATGGCCAGCGGGGGCGTTTGCTTTGGGCTGGGCTTTTCCCCCATCGTTGCACCAGCATGGGGCCGGTATGTTGCTGTGCTGTCCAGCCGTGCGCAGACTAGGGGTCCTGTTGTGTGCAGATGGAGCTGGGCTTGTCTTTTTAGGAGTGAATAAATGGCCCTGGGTTTGTGGTGGGATCCTTTCTGCGAAGGAAGAAACCTGCTTTCTCCCGGGGAAGGAACGTCAGCCCAGCCCTCAGGTTTCCCTTATATTTGGTTCATCGCTGGTCCCAGCATCCGCGAGAAGAGCACGGTGCTCTCACCATCCAGAGGCTGAGGCAGTAAAATTTCATTCAAATGATCTCAGTGAAGTCTGTGCTATTCCTCTAGACTCCCCCGTACGACCTTACTGTCACTCAGGCCCTGGGCAGATGAATCAGCATTGCTCACTGTAGTGCTGTAGTGTAAAAAAGACTGGTGGAAAAACTCAGTGGAGAGATGATACAGGCTCCCAAAGGAGAAGGAATTTGTGGGCGGGAAAACTCTGGGCTAATAACCCTGGTTTAGGGTATGTTCATTTCCATCCATCCCAGAGTACCCATTTGATTCAGGCAGCCAGGCTACTGCTTGCCTCTCTGCTGCCTAGCACTGAAGTTGCATTCAGCTTCCCCAGGTTAAGTGCACGCACGTCTGCTCCTGATCCAAGTGAACTGGACACGAGTGTATGAAACCCATGTGAATGATACCGGGGTCTGTGCTGGTGTGTCCGGGACTCTTAGTTCATGGCCAAGATCATTGGTGTGTGTGAGAACAAATGCATTAAAGACTGAGGTGCTTGGACGTTGTAGTAATTGGGGCGGGGTAAGTCCTGTGGAGTCAGACGTGGGGAGGGGAGAGCACGTGTGGAGGAGCACAAGGAGGCTGGCGGGATCTGTCCCCTGGCTGGGGTGTGTAGAAACCCAGCAGAAATTCCCCACGCCGAATGCTTTTTCCCAGGCAATGACTCCGTGAGCTTCCCCGATTACATCAGAGCAGGAGAGAGTCCTGGAGCGAGTGAGCGGAGAGACGGGTGCCTGGTTGCCGGTGGACCGCCCCAGTGGGGACCTGCACGCAGCTGGGGCTGGGGGTCCGAGGGCCAGTGGAAATGCCACGGTGCCTTTTTGCAGGATGTCATCTGCTACGGCCACATTCCCCATGGGGACTGGGTCAGGGGTCTGGGGATCATAGGTTTGCCCCTGGGCTGCCGTAGCAGCAGACAGCACTGGTCCCTGGCTCTTTCTGCCAAGGATAACAATGGGCCATGTGTAGGGGCGCTGCAGCTGTGGTAGTAGCCAGCCCTGGATACCCTGGATACCAGTCAGCTTCACTGAAGCCAGCAGCAGAGCGTTGATGATATCAGCAGACGTCCCGTTTGTACGGTTTGAAGGTCAGCCTCTGAGCACCTTGCCTGCGCTGCGGGAGCTCACGCAGCAGTCCCTATGCTGAGCCTGCGCGGCTGCTGGCACCGGCCAGTCCTCCTTTGGTGTCTTCCCCTCTCCCCTCCTGCCTTTCCAAAGCAGAGGCATGGAGAGTCTGTCTTGGGGGCCTATCTCAAAACCCAGCGCTGGTGTATAGTGATCCTGGGCCCCGTCACAGGAGAAGAGGAGTCAGCACGGACCCTGCTGCTGGGTGGTTCATCCCCTCGCAGGCGAGTGGGGTGGGCCTGCTAAGCAGAGACCCCATGGAGAGTCAGAGGGGTGGGGGAGAGCGGATCATCTCTGGGTTCACAGACCTGCGCAAATCACGAGAGAAGTCACTTTGAGGGCTGATGTGGAGCATGCAGCTGTGAGTCCCAGTGTCTTTAGGAGCCCTGGAGGCCCCCTGAGCTGAAAGACAATGGGCAAAACCACCATGCTCGTGGCAAAACCCATAACCCATGGTTATAAGTGATGCGTGAGCCTTGTGCTGCTCCTCTGTGACCCTCCTGAGGCCTTGGTACCTCGAGGCCAGATTCTTATTTGCCTTGTTGCTCAGCTCAGGGGAGCCAAATCAGGGAGGAAGGCCCTGTTGTACCAGGTGCTGCACATTCCCGCTGCAAGAGGGGTTTCTTGTTCCTCAGAGGTGGCTGCTTTGAGAGGCGGGCCTGTGGGAAGACAGACAAATAGGGCGAGACGCTGTCAAGAGCTCAACTAGAAGATCCCGGCAGCGGGGCTGTGTTCTGCTTGCAGCCCCGAGGGCTTGTGAAGTTACCCCCTCGGTAACTCGGTCTGGCAGCAAGGCGGGCGCAGGGAGTCAGTGCCAATGTGAAGGGTCTTCCGCAGACTCCCTTCGAGCGCCGACCCTTGGAGCAGCGGGGCAGTCTTCTCCGTTTCTCTGCTCAGGACGGGCTGGTGGTCTGTTTCCTTGTGGTCTCGGTGGGTGCAAAGGCAGGATGCAGCCAGTCCATTTGCACTTCTCATGGCCGTAGCCCCCGCACCACTGAGCTGGCACCGCTGTGGAGACCCACCTGAATGGGGGCGACAAGGGCCCATGTACTTCTCTTCCAGGCACCCAAGAGGCAGGCGGTAGCAGTACAACTCGCATGTCCCACAGCAGCTGCAGTGGCCTGCGTTTGAGTCCTGCTGTACCAAAGGCCGACCCTGACCTACCGAGGTGGGCGCGGGAACCTGGCCATTCGGGCTGCAGAGGGAAAGGCTGCTGGAGGGGATGCAGACCCCATTTCTGCTTTGGTAGCCAGCAGCTAGTCTTCACCATGCCCACCCTGTCAGTGCCGGGCTCTGAGGGACCTCTGACCCTTATTGTGCCACTGAGACGGGTGCGACGGAGGAGATGCGGGGGGTGCCAGATTGCGTGTCCTCAGCGATGGTCCTCTCCTCTCCACTTGAGGCAGGGCCGGCTCTCCTTGAGCAATGAGACCCTGGCAGCGGCTCTCAACCCCTGCCGGCACGGAGGGACGCGAAGCTGATGGGTTGGCTCTCCCTGGTTCGAGGCAGCGGGAATCTCCCTTGGCTGCCATACAAGGCGTCGGGAAAAATATTACCTATCCACCCCGGCGGAAGTCAGCCCCTCCTTGCTGCTCCGACCCGGGCGCCTCGGAGCCCTGCGCCAGCAGGCGCTTACCGAGCCGAGGGCCTCGTGCTCTGGGCCCCGTGCCCCGCGGTGCGTGATTGGCAGGGCGACTGTGCGTCGGCATGTACGGGGTAATGACTCTGTGAGCTTCCCCGATTACATCAGAGCAGGAGAGAGCGCCAGAGCGAGCGAGCGAGCGGAGAGGCCGGTGCCTGGTTGCTCGTGTTCCCGCGTGGACTGCCCCGATGGGGACCCGCGCTCAGCTGCGGCCGGGGGCCCGAGGGCCAGTGGAAACGCCCCGGTGCTTTTGCAGGGATGCCGTCCGCCACGGCCACGTTCCCCGCAGAGCTGGATCAGGGCCGGGGCCGGCAGGATTGCCCCAGTGCTGTTGTAGCAGCGACCGGCATCGGTCTCTCGTCGCAGGACAGTCAGGGGGCATTTAAGGTTCTGCACCTGGAGCCAGAGGCAGGAGGATCTCGGGGCTTGCCAAATGCTGCCTCTCGCGCCTGTGTTTCTCCAGATGGCTTGTCAGAGGCTTCCTCCCGGAGGCTGCGGCCTCCCCGCTCTGAGCCCCACGGGTCCGAGGTGGGACAGCGCTGCCTTCCTCTCCCTTGCTGACCCTGCTCTCTCTGGCTGCTGCCATTCTGGGGCTGTACGTGCACTGTGCAGGAGGGATAATGGCCCCCACAGCTGTGCGGCAGGGGGAGGGGGAGGTGTGTGTAGGCTGAATAACTAGAGCAGTGTTTCCTCCTCTGCGGTCCTTAGTTGTGGTGTGTCACGTTTTCCTTTGGACCCTCCATGCTTCCTTTTCCTTTGGCTTCTTGATTCTCTCTGTTTTCCCAGCGGATTCTGCCAATGTAAGTGCGCTCCCTCTCCCTCTCACTTTTTGTCTTCCCCTCTTTCCCCCCCGCATGCCGCTTTCCCCGGCTTGTCTGGGTCGCGGCGCGCCTTTGTGGCCGAAGAAACCCCTGGCACTGGCAAGCCTGTGTGTGAATGCCCGTGTGCGCGAGCCTGTCTGCTCACTGGGCACGGCGTGTCTGTCTCCTGCACGGAGGGATTCACGGGCAGTGGAGGTGGCGGCACCAGCAAGTACATGTCACGTTTAAAGCACAGGATTCGCAAACCGCAGCTCACTTGCCAGGCGTGGTGCTGGGTTGGGGCGACCAAGGTAGCAGGGGGGGGGAAAGGGAAAGGAGGGGGAAACAAGTCCCGCAAAGCACAGGCAGCGCCTCCGCTCTCTGCAGTTTTGCTTGCACTTTCTACAGCCTGGCTCTGCCTCTGTGTGTGTCCAGGCAGGGTTGTGGGGGAGGGAAGGAGGGAGGTTCAGTGTGCAGCTCTTTTGCTTTGCCCACTGGGGCATCAAAATAACTCAGGGGGGAGTGGGGCAGAGAGGGGAAGAGATGCACATGCCCCCAGCACAAAGGTTGCTCTGTCATTTGTCAGGTTCTGCAGCCTTGCAGTGGGGTTTCCCCGCAACGATCTTAAATTATAAATGGCCCCTGACTTCTGTTCCTGAACAGCTTAGCTGCATTTGGAAGCTGTCCAAGGTATTTTATTTTTCCCGGAGACATTTAAAGAACCCAAGGGCTCGCTGCTCCTTAAGGGAGTTATCCCCTCTTAAAAACGCCGAGTGCTCCCAATCGGGGCGGGGGGGATTTGAAACTTTGGCAGGACAAAAGCAAGGGCATTGGTTTAGGGAAGAATCTTTAATTATTTCTGGGCGGGTGTCAACGAAAGTCAAGGCAGCATGGCTGGGAAAGCCGGCGTGACTGTCTGTGGGAGCTGGGCTTCCTTGGTGTTAGGCGAGGCAGAGCGAGGCACAGAAGAAATTATTTTGGCCTGCCTCAAAATGCAAATCCTCCAGAATCTACCCACCTCTTCAAAAGTGAGAGGGAGTTGTGCCGCTGACAGCTTTGGGCGAGTGGGGGAGAAGGGCAAAGACGCAGATCTGGATAGTCGCCTTTCTCTCTCCCCACCCCCTCCTGTGCACTGCAAGGGAACAAAGGAAGCCAGGCAGAAAAGCCACGAATGTGCGGGGTTTGTTAAACAAGGGGTCGCTTTGATTGGCTCTGCCGGGAGGGGGGAAAAAATCTGCCTCTGATTTGTAAAAGCCATTAGATGGATCGTGAACCCTTTGGGCGCTGGCTAGCTCAGCACAGCCAGGGCTGTGGGCCTACGATCTCCCTGACCTTGGTGTCCCCCATCCCAGTGGAGGCAGCATGGACATCACACTCCCCACTCCCGCCGTCCCCGGCACTCTCGTTGCAGTGCAGGATTTGACTGTGCTGTGCCTGGACTTTGTAGGTCCCCGGGGGTTCATAGGTTCCCAGGCCAGGAAGGAGCCATATTGATTGTCTGGTCTGTCCTCTGGTACCACAAAATGTGAAGACGCTCATCCTTGTCTCTTGCCAGTAACTTCTGGTTCTGCTCAAGCAGAACACATTGAAAGAAACCCCCAGGCTTGACTTGAAGTGTTGGAGCAAATGTCAGTGCAGTGGGTTTTCATCCTGCTTCTTTAATGTAACCCCTCTGTGCCTGGGAAATACAGGCAGAGGAATGATTTCACTCATACCTAAAAGGGCACTGTCTGTCGTCATCCTGGGGTAGCAGCTTATGCTATGTGTGAAGTATTAGCAGTGTCCCCAGACAACCTGAGTGTACTGTGCTTTTTCCGCCTCGCTCTGTAGATGTCTTTCTCCTGCGCTCAGCGAGTTTGCACTGCCGGCGAGTGGCTTGCTTGGTCACGTGCGCCTGAAAGACGCATCTTATGTGCATATAGGCATCGCGGATGCCCAAGGCTGGCTTAAAACCAGTGCAGCGGACTTTGTAGTGTCTGTGGCTGTGTCCAGAGTGCAGCGGCAGAGTTCGCTGATGCTCTGCATGGGAATCTGTGGTAGGGATGGACAGCAGGAGGTTTGGGACAGTTGGAGGGAAGAGCAGGTGCTGTCCAGGCCTCCCCTTGCCTTCTTTGTTAATGCATCTCTCTCCTGACATGCCCCTGCTACTGTTTTCACCCAGGGCTCTGCTGTCCTGGTCCCTGAGCTGGCTGGCAGCTTCGCTACCCAGAGACCTGACATTTGCAAATCAGCAGGAGAATGATGCTATGATGCTTGACCCTGGTGTGTCAGGCAGGACTCTGTTCTCCATGTGGATGCTTGCTGGTGGTGGTCTCACTCCCCCATTCCCTCCGCATGTGTGTTCAAACTAGACACTAAACTACAACAGCAGGAGCAAGAACAAGGCTGCTTTTAGCTTCCTCTTAGGCCTCTCTTTATGGAGCATTTGGGTTTCCCTGGCAAGCGTGAGCTCGTTGTGTTTAGGACCTGGCTCTAATGGTTTGGCGCTCAGTGGAAGCAAATGACTTCTCCGCCCTATGTCGTTTCCTTTGAAGCGTTTCGTGGCTTTTCCACTTAGGTTCTCCCCACCCTGAGCATGAGGCAAAGCTCAAGGGTTTTCACAAATGTATATAACTCCACCTTCAACACTCTGTCAAGTAGCCCCCATTCACTTGGCAGCTCAAAGCACGCTAAAAACCCACTACACAGTTTGTACCGCATAACGGTGTGCCCGCGCGCCCATCCCCATCTCTCCACCCACTGCCCTCCTGAGAGGGTCTACTTCTGAAAAAGTCTATGCCAGACCCTTCTCCACCAAACGAGGCCTGCCATTTCTTTCCTGTGGTCCTCTTCTGTCTTTTTGTAGTACTGCTACATTTCACAAGGTGAAGCTCAAGGAGAAGAGAGCACCTGGGGGGAAAAGGGAGGCAGAACTTCCCTGCCTGCTCCGCATTGTGTTAGGACATCTCCCACAGACGAGCCGGGTGGGATTTCCTAGAGAACACGGATGTGGGCCCTGGGCTGCAAATGAAGTCAGCCTCTGGCGGTGTCAGTGGGGATGCTGTCATGGCTGTGCCGCTTCATTGGGGGTGGGGGTGGCCTGGCATTGTGTCTTCTATTCCAGGCACCCCCCTGCCCCACGCAGCTAGTGATGCAGAAGACACGTGGAGAAGAGTGGAGGCGATGGGGGTGAGGGGCTGAGCGAGGAACCGCCGTTCCAGATGTGAGCATCTGTCCATGGGACGTGAGCATCTGCCAGTATCTAAGAAGGTCACGAATGACAGGGTTTGAGGGGCTGCTCGAGATGATGGTCATGATGAGAAGCAGGAAAAGCTTGGGAATGTGAACAGACATCACAGCTATACTGGGATATAAGGCCTGACAGCGTCGCTTTTCTGACCGCACGCTTCTGCGTAGCGTGAGGGTTGCGGCCCTTGTAACCTGAATGCTTTTCTGCGCAGGGGTGTAGCTCACGTGTATGTCCTCAGCCAGCATCTCTGTTAGACCCGCTGATGCCTGCTCCCCAGGGGTAGCTTCCCTGCCCCCTTTAAAAGCAGTTGGAAGTTGTGTCTTTCTAAAGCCTTCGTCTCGGCATCCGTCTGACAAGGCGGCTTCCTTCCTGAGGGAGGTGGGGAGGGCTCCCCTCGCGGGGTTGTTTCAGGCAGGATTGAACATGGGTTTGGGAGGCCCCCTGGCAGTCAGGGTCAGGAGGATACGAGGACCTGTGCGTGCACGCGTGTTTGTGCAGGGCTCTCCGCAGCGTGGGTTTCCCGAAGCGGCGTATGTTTTTCCTGAGACTCGCAGAGAGAGAGGCATGCGAATGGGGCCCGCTCAGCAGGGTGAGGTGAGGACAGCAAGCGTGGGACGTGCTACACCCGTGCATCGGGGAGCGTGCAGCCCTGAGAGGCTGCCTGGGTTTGGATATCCCAGGGGACGTCCCTCGGAGGAGTTGGCTGCCTGCAAAAGGGGCCCTGGCAGCCTGTCTCTGCTGAAGCTGGAAGGAGATCGGGGTGGAGGGGGGCGGCCTCCTCCGGGGCTCACCCCAGGTCTCCTCCTTCCCCTTCTTGTGGTCTGTTTCCCAAGAGCTCCCTCCACTTCTGGACCGGGGGCCTCCCCGGCTGGCACTCTTGGTAGAGCCGTGGGCCCAGCAAGCCCCAGGCTGGGAACACAGAATTGGTTTTGTTCCTTATTTTCCTTTAAGCAGACTGGTACGTGGCTTCTGCCCTTTGAAGCCACAATGGGAAGGTCTCCTCAGAGACCAGTCCCTCCAGCCGCCCGTGAAATTGCTCTCAGATGTCTCCCCGACGCTCCATTTGGCGTGTGAGGAGGGGATATAATAGACTGCTTGTCCTACCCACATTTGCGTCGCGTTGCACAGTACCGCGTGGAGCGCAGAGGAGGGGCTGCGCCGGCCTCCCCCCCTCCACTCTCTCAGGACACCCGACTGCCTTGGAAAGCCGCCTCTTGGGCAGCGCTGTGTTGAGGAGGTTTCCAAAAGGGTCAGGCTTCGCCAGGAGCTTTCCTGTTTTGGTGGGAAGTTACCTCGTTTGGCCTCTCCCTTGTTCCAGGGTCAGGAAGGGTCTTGGGCTGTTTACTCTGGCCAGCAACTCCCTGCTCTGTTCTCACTTTGAAGTGGGGCCTTCCGTTCGCAGGGAAAGCACGTTCAAGAGACGCCTCTTGGCCTCCCAACCCAGAGCTGAGGTGTAGCAGGGACTGGTGAGGAGGGAGAGGGAGAGAGAGATGCATGCATGCATGGCCCAGGGCAAAAGCCATCTCAGGTCATTAGCAATGATGGCTGCGGTAGAGACGCTTGGCCGGGCTGCTGAGTGATCCCGGCTGGGGGCTTTGCAGTCTGTACGGGATACTTGCCCCCTCTCTGGGCATTTTCGTATCTCTCTTGTGGACACAATCGTTTCAGCTAGGGCGGTGCGAAGCTTCGGTCGCTGATTTGATACGGAGGAGATTCAGCAGCTGAATCTTCAAATCTGAATTGAATCAGGAGACCCGTTAATCTCTCGAGGTACCTCGAGGTATGTAGAAAAAACATATAAAGCTGTGTCTATGGCCAGATCGCTGTTTCTCCAAATCAGAATTGAATCTTTAGGTTCAGATTCGGCCAAGTCAAGTCGGGACAGTGATCCGAATCAGCGAATCCGAATCGAGTCCTGCCCACTTTGCACACCCCTAATTTCAGCCTACTCCAGGTGCATTTCAGGGGCAGGGGGCAAGGGAACTGGACGTTGGCACGTGCTGAGAAGGAGTTGTCTGTCTTTTAGTGAACTGAAAATACTGTTCACAAACCTCTCTGGTGCTATGGTTGTATGGGATAAGATGGGGGGAAAGATGGTTTCTTGGAGTTGGCATTGGCATCCTTGCCAGCATGGCGCGGAGACCCCAGGCTGAGTGAGCCACGAGGTGGAAGGATCCTCTCACCCCAAAGGGGCATCGTGGCGTGGTGGCTGCCCCTGCTGCCATTGCCTCCTCTCCACCTGTCGCAGGGACTGGTAGCGTACAGGCCTCTTGGTCTGGTGCCAGACCCACACCCAAAATAAAACAGGTTTTGCATCATTTTTCTGCCTTGCCTAATCTTTGAGCCAAGACCAAGCCCCTCCTGCTGATAACACCCAGTGCGTGGAAAACTTCTTCCTCCAAAGCCTGCTCTGAGACCAGCTCCCTCCGAACTCGGCTGCTGGCTGAGCTGCACCCATGCTTAGCTGGGAGGGCAGTAGGAAACCCCAGCATGTTGGACACCCACAATTCAGCTTACCCCAGGTTTCTTTTGGTTTGTTATAGGCACAGGGTGAAGTCAGTGTGTGCCTCGCAGGAGCATGTGTGCGTCCACACCTCACAACCCCATCGTGAGCCTCATGCCCTTGTTTTCCAGAGGGGATACTGAGGCATGGAGGGAGGAATTGACTCAGCCAAGAGGAGAGGAGCGCTTGTCAGAGCTGGTCGTCCTGCCTGCCAGTCCTTGCTTAGGGCTTCCTAAGCCCCCGTCCTTCCTCCTGCTGTGAAGTTAGTGTGGTGCCACCGTGGCAGCCACTTGCTGTAGTGCAATGGCCTGTGAAGGATTTGACCCCCTTTGCTTTGACTCCCTCATAGGGACAGGGTTGTGCAGGGAGAAATCCTGACTTGGTTTCTTTAGGGAACACATAAAATTACCCTCTGGGGTTGCTGCGATTGCCATCTCCCCCTTCCCACCCATCCAGTGCCGAGATGCTTCTTTCAAACCAAGTTTTTCTTACAGTCAGATGTGGGTTTGCCCCAGTGTCTATGCCTACCGGGAGGGATGCAACATCCACTGGGACACAGCCAAATGACTCTGATGGCTGAGAGTCCCCAAGCGCTTTCAAGAGGGGAGGACACAGTCTTTGGCCGTGGCGCTGAACTCAGTGGACTTTGCCAGGGGTTAAATTTGGCCTTGGGAATAGATCAGGTCTTTTGGAGGCTGGCGAAAGCCCCCAAAAGTATCGCAGCGGTAGCTCTGTCAAGCAGCCGTTGGCAGGATGGCTTCTGGAGGGGTGCGGGGGGCGAGCAGCACATCGTGCGTGTGCATGGGAGGAACTTAAGTTAGGCTTTGGCTGGGACATTTGTTATTACTCTTGATCTCACAGGGAGGAAGCGTGGGCTGTTACGCTGACCGTGAGCAGATGCTCTCTGAGAAGAGCCGGGCTGAGATCATGCCTGCTCCTTCTGCTAGTGTTTGCACGTCAAGCCGTGCCAGGCTCCTGTGAGAGCTGCAGGTGAATTGCAGCGCTGGGAGCAGCCCCGGGTCTGTTCCCCTCAGAGCTGACCAGACCCAGCTGAGTGGGGCTGCATGCATTGTCTTTCAGAGGGTTTCCTCCCGAACAAAAGGTGCAGAGTTGTTTTTCCCAGCATGGCTTTGTTTGCTTCGGCAGCTTGGAAGTGTCAAGTGTAAACTTCCCCCTTTCTAATGTGGTGGTGGGGTTGTTTTTTCCCCCTCCTGTGTAAATATTTTCCTTTCCCTTTTAGCCCGGCAGGAGAAAAGAGGTGTGACCTGAATCTAAGGTGCAGAGAAGAGAAAGGGAGATGACTTTTGCTGGTGTTCCAGGATTGCCGGTGAAATGCTTGAAGCATGGAAGTGGCTGCATCCATCAGAGCAGCCTTTAGCAGTCAAGCAACCGATCATGCTAGCATTTGGGCAAGAGCCTTTGGGGCGTTTCTCGGGGTCTGAGGTTGACTCTGAGGCCAAATGCTGTGAGGGCTCACCATGGCCTGAACTCAGCAAGGGAGTGGAGTGGAGTGAGGTGTCCCCAGCCTTGGGAGAAGGGAATGGATGACTCCTTGGTCTCCACTGAGCATGGCTGGGGTTGTGGTTTCTCTCGTGAAACTTGGGTTGCTGCTGTGATTGAGATCAGGCCATAAATTGCAGAGGAGATGGGCCTGTACAGGTGGTGCAGGGGACGTCCTGCAGCACTCTTCCCCCTGGAGAATATCCTGTAATTGTGAATGCCGAGGCCTGGAGGGAGCCTGTAAGATGGGCTACGTGTGGGATGCGGTAGTTTCCCCCACCTGCGTTTCTGGGATCCTGCCATGGGCTTGGACTCTGAAAGATGAACCCAAACTCAGTTTGAAACCAGAACTGAACCCCCTTTTCCTGCTTGCAGTGGGAACACCGAGTTGCAAGAGACCATCCCCTTGCATGGCTGGAGCAAAGCCGGCCATGCCTTCACCTTGCTGGAGCAACCGTGGTAGAACGGAGAGAGCGGGGCAGCCTCAGGAGATGTTAAGATGGCCATGGAGGGCTTAGGAGTCCTTTGCAAGGAGTCCTTTGGCTGGGCAGCAAGTGCAGGGGCATTCAGGCTGCCGCCTTCCTCCGGGGAGCAGCCGAGCGCTGCACAATGGTGGAGATTAAGGGGGGAAGACAACTAAGTGTCACAGAGACCATGTTATGCCAGAAGGCTCCTTGTCTGCAAGCAACAGGTTGTATTGCTCCATAGACCTCTCTCCATGCTGGATGCACTAGACTTTGGGCTGCAGTGGGCCCCCAGTTTAGGCCACCTCTAGTTTAGGTGCTGCCTGAATTTGGCCTAGTCCAAATGTCCTGTCCAAAGTCCACGTCAGAGGGGTCCTAAGGTACATGGCATATCTGGCACACACCAAGGTATATGTGGTGGCAGAGGTAGGCTCAGTCCAGAGTCACAGGCTGTTAAATCGGCACGTGAGATTTCTACTGCCGTGCTGACTTCAGCAAGGCCATGTGCTCTGCTTGACTAATACTGTGATGAAGGAATGACTGTGCACCTCATCCTCTCTTGGCAAGGTGCGTCCTAAGCTGGAGGAAGTCTCTGAGGCCAAGTGAACTGTGAGCCCCAGCTGATGGCCTGTCCCCTCTTCCACAGACAAACCCAATGTGTAAAGCACTGGCTGCCGTCACCCCTGCGAGCTGTGTGAAAGCGGTGAATCTTCAATTTCTTTCTGTTGAATCTGCTCGTGCCAATTTGTGCCTAGTTTTACATTAGGAATCAGACCTCGTGGCAGAGATGGTATCTTTTGTTAGACCGACTGGATATTTGCAAAACAAAATGTCTTTATTTGCAAGCTTTCGGGCGCAAACGCCCTTCCTCGTGCATAGGAGAATGTGAAGATTGTAACATTTCTCCGAGGTGGAAATGCAAATTCATATTTTGTTGGAGAGCTGGAGGTGTTGTAAGGTCTCCTGGCTGGAATAGTTCATTTTGTGCAAATTAGGCTGAGATAAAAGTTAGAACAGTCTGTTTAGTTTTACTTTATGTTTACAATATATTCCATGCTTGGCAGCACTCTTTTCCACACTTGTGGCTGGAGTCATTTATGTGCAGATGCCTTGGACAAACATAACGGTCCTTTCAGCCCCTTTCAAAACCCCAGCCTTAAGCAGGAGAGGATCCAGCCTGTCCAGCAGCGCAGGCTTCCAGTGTAATGCTGCCTGGAGAGTAACGCTGCCTAGAGGGTAGAGCCACCTGGGGCACCGGGGTCCTTGGAATTGCTTTATACCGGGGTCCTTGGAGACACTTTGTACCCTCCTTTGAAGCAGTTGGTGCCAGCTGCTCTCAAGAGCAAGATGCTAGACTTGACGGACCATTGGTTTGATCCAGTCTGGCGATCCCCGTGTTTCTGTGAGGAAAGAGCAGGAGCCCCTGACAGAGTGCCATAGGACAAGCAGGGACCTGTGGGAGTCAGACTTGCCCAGTGGGTGGCTTGGGGTTACAATACTGGATGGAAAAAACTTTTTATACCTGCGCTGAACAGGGCAGGTTTGCACCAGTGGCATGCATTCTCCAGGGGCTTTCTCTCCAGTCTTGATTCAAACAGACCTAGATATCCAGGTTCCCTCCCCAGCATGTGGCTAGAAGCTGGGTGGGTGTTTGGAAAGTCCCAGTAAAACAGCTGAGTGTGATATAGGAACCCTCTGCAGTTTGCCCAGACGGGAACTATGGAGCCAGGGAGCTCCAAATCCAGAGGAAGCATTTGTAGGGTGAGTCACGAAGACTGGGACTTGGGAACTGCTGGACAGGGTCAGATCCCTGATCTGCTTTGCTTGTGATCCTGTTTCCAGCTCCGCTCCAGCAGATTCAGAGGACAGCGTGAGAACCACACTGCAGGTAGCAGCAGTGCAGTCCATCCCCACCTCAGGCATCATCCTGACCTTGAGGGAGAGCTGACTTAAACTTTGGCTTGGGAGGTTTTGCATCTCTTCCTGCTGTTTTGTGAGTGCTCAGTTTTCTTCTAGCGACCACTATAAATGGCCAGTCCCTTGTCCAACCCTCTGCGTTATTGGGGCCCCCAGAGAATGGATCTCTCCATGCCTCCTCTTTGATCCGTCATGTCAGTTATCATTCATTGATGCTGCATCTGTCAGCATTGTATGTGGGGCCGCAGCGAAGCAGTGTGAAGTTAGCGGTGGTGCCAGGCCGGGGATGGGCCAGGCTGATAGGATCACGGTTCTTTTCCTGGTGATTGGGGTGGAGCATCCCTGGAGCAGCCCAAGACAAAGGTGGATCGTGAGGAAAGGATTTCTCTTTATCCCCGAGACCACTGGCCCATTCCAGCTTCTTGGTGATTGCATTGGGTGCCAGGCAATCGCACAGAAAGAGGCAGCCCTTGCAGGGAAACCGATGCGGTCTTAATAGAGGCAGGAAGTTATTGACTCAGCCTCACTCAAAGGGTCATTTAGGGGCTGTATCTCCTGATTCCCATCCCAGTGCCCCTGGCCACACTTTGCTGGAGAGCTTTGGAAGCTGCACAGCAGCTGTCTTCACTGCAATTAAGCTTCAGCAGAGAAGCTTAGGAGACCTCACAGTCTGCACCTGTTCAGTGCCAGGTGCGAGGGACAAGGGGCAGACTGAGACCAGCAAGACTGACTTTGCTTTGGCTGCAAGAGGAGGGGTTCAGCTGCTTTTGCTGTGGGGAGCTCTGCTGTGTTCTTTGTGGGAACAGGAGCCAGGCCTGCCTTCTTCGCTGCTATGTGTCATGGAGTGGGTAACACTTGCAGCAAAGACTCCTGCTGATTTCAGCTGCCTTGGCATCAGGCCACTCGTCCCCCTTGGCCGTGTTCTCCCTTTGGGCAGGCAGGTTGCTGTAGGATGGGGCTGTTTTTGCCAGGCATGTACTGGGCCCTCTCTTGGAGTTTCACCAGCTGTAAAACGCGGCTAACGATACTGTCCCAGTATTGAAGCTTGTCAGGACTGCAGTGGGGCTGCGAGTGTGGCCTTGAGCATGTACCTGCACTGGCGTGGATTGCTGAACTGGTAAGAAGCAGCAGTGTATTTCACTGGATGCCCCTTGGGGCCGGCAAAGTCTTGTTCTGTATATTGCTGGTGCAATATTTGCTGTAATGAGCCCCTGGCCGGCGGTCTGAATGTGCTATTGCAATGCAGTTCATTAGTAACAACGGTCTTGCCACCTTGAGAGTTTTTAGCTTCCTCCCAGTACATTTGTTTGGATGAATACAGGGTTTCTAGGGCCAGGGGCAGGGGAAAAAAGGACAAAATATAGGGCGTGTTGTGTTTTTAATTGATTTTATCTTTCTATTTCACTTGTCCCTTCAGAATCGGCATGTCCTCACACAAGGGCTTGGCCAAGTTTTGTTTCTCTTTGTTCTCTCCCTCTTGCTGATAGTTTATAAGTGGGGTCTTTTTTGTTTTTTGTTTTCAGTTAGCCAGTCTCTTCCTTGCTCCCCATACGTGGAGAAATAGTGCAATTGGTTCTCCTCTGAGAGCAGTCGAATGTGGAGTCAGCACCTTGAAAGTCAGATTTGGAGAACGTTTCGGGTGACTTTTTTTCTGCAAGAATCTTTGCTGCCCTGTTTTTGCTCGCCCTGGTGACAGGCTTCTGGGTAGATCCAGTCAATGAGATTTTCAGAAAACGCGCTGTGTGTTGCTTTAAATTTAAAGAGCATTCACGAGGAGGCCTCTGTCCCTTTAAAGTTGCAGTCAGAGTCCCTTTAAAGCCGCAGTCAGATGCTCAGCTGGTGTACCTTGGCACAGATCCATTGATTTTAGTAGAGCTATGCTAATGCCTGCCAGCTCTGCGCATGCATTTAACTCTGTCCGCTCCTGGTGTATCAGTCAGGAGAGCTGCTGCTGTGGACCCCCAAACCTCTCTGGCTTGTCTCGTGGCAAATCTGACCAATCTTCTGCTGAGGTCTGTCTGCATTAGGCCTGCAGCATTTGCCCTGAGCGACTTTCCAGGCCAGAGAGCCTTCTGATTAGCTGGGAGTGGCTCAAATTTCCTTATGCAGCATTTTTGCTGGACTGCTTATCTCTAGGTTAGAAACCAATGTGAACTCTAGTGGAGCGCATGCATTTTGCAGCCGGGTTTCCAACAGCCTCCTGATCCCCGGACCTGCCTTTGTCTAAGCTAAATGGGCAGGGATGATGCTGCATTGCTTACTCCATCAAAGATCCCTGGAGTCCTCTCCAGACGCCCTTGCTCATGGTGTGGCTTGTGGGTGGTCGAGCATACAGACGTACCACGTGCCCGGGACCTCTGCAAGGCTTTCAAGCAGTGAGCGGTGTCAGCAGCGGTGCAGGGCTGGAGCAGGGCAGGCTTGGGGACCAGCAGGCAGGCAAATGACTCAGAGGGACAGACAGCAGCATAGCAAAGGGCTGATCGTTGCCTGCCAGCTTTCCTCCCTGGCTCGGCAGGGCCCCTTTGCTTGGGAGGGGGATCAGAAGCAGCTAAGGCGGGCCGAAGGTAAGAGTCCCTCAGCCCTCGGTACTGGGTGGGGAGATGTGTGCCAAGGAGAGGCCAGGCTGTCTAAGTGATGACACTGGTGGAGTTTGCCCCGAAGGACGTCATGCTGTACTTGTTTTCACCCCCACTCACTAGCGCTTGCCGCGGCTCACGGGAGTGTTTGCCAAGCCAGGCGTAGCCTAGCGTGGAGACCAGATTAGGTAAACACACTCCCTTTTTCATAGACCAGCTCGATGCTGCTTAGCTCTAGCTTCCACTCCTGTGCTGGCTGGCTCCAGCCCCTCTGTGCCAGGGGGAAGCCCTGCTGGGAGTTTCAGCAGAGCAGGTGGGAGCTGTGCTGTCAGGCCAGCGCCTTTCTGACCAAGAGGGAATTTCTGTGCAGAAAATGCTCATTGCAGAAAATGGGCATTTTGATTCGAGTCCTTGCTCCTAATGCTTCTGCCTTCCTTTTGCTTTTACCTTTTACTCCTGCTGGGGGAAAAGGAGGAGGATGCATGGGTTTTCTCCCCATCCCCCTCTTTGTTGCTATGACGTGAAATGAAGTTTTAATCATGCAAAGCAGTTGGAGAGTTGAGACGCGATAGCGTCAGATCTGTTCCTTCCAGGGGTTCTGCGGAGAAACCCGTCTATGTGCCGGGATCCATCTCTGCTGACCAGCTAATTGACTTAACACGAATACCTGTCATCTTACAATCTAAGCCCTTCTCGAGTAAATCAGTAGCGATGGCAAAGTCCTCAGTGACCTTCCTGGAGTCTCTGGCGTGTCTGCCTGTTCAGGGTGAACGAGCTCTGCCCAGAGCTCGCTTTGGCTTGATGGGTTTATTAGTTTATTGCAGGCGGCCCGTCTAGATGGGGCGAGGGACGCTTCTGGCAAGGTGGAGCAGGTTTCTGGAAAGAGCCGGCTCTGTGGCACTTTTCACAGGGGACAAGGGTGCTCCCAGCCCCTGTTGGGATTTTATAACCAGCTCCTGTACTGTTGACCCACTGGGTCATCTCTAGCTTGTTGCCAGCTACTTCTTGATGCTGCCTGTCAGCGCAGTACCCCGGCGTGCCAGCTACAGTGCTCTGGCTGTCTGCAAGAAAATCCCTCTCCCTGCGCGCCGGAGAGCATGCCAGCCTGTGTGACAGGAAACTCTGGCCCTCAACGCCCTTTTCCTAGTAAGCGCGGTTATATTTTTAGCAGTCAGGAAGCTAACTGGTGTCCTCTCGCTGTGAAGCAGACCTGCTCCCATTCTGCACCTCCTGGACCTGTGCTTTTCTCCAAGCCTGGCTCAAGTGGGGAATGGCACGGATTAAAAATACCATCCTGCAGGGGCACGGGAGCAGTGGCTTGCAAGAAGAGCCTTAGTTGGGCTGTAAGGAGCCAGTTCTCCGCCTGTGTGGAGGCTGGGGTGTGATATGTGGGACACAGCCTAGTTGGGGTCTTGTTTCTGCACAGAAGTGACACCTGTGCACCCTGAATTGCACCCTGAATTGTTCAAACAGGTGCCTAAGCGTTCCTGCAGCTCCCATTCAGGGCACACTTCACCCCAAGCAATGTGAGCTGTTCTGGCCTAGGGCCAGGGGTATTGAGTGGGAGAGGGTCTGCGCCGCGGATGACACGAGTTGAATTGAATGGGTTTGCGGTTCCTCGTTCAGTCAGACTAGCTCGTGGTACAGCCCGACACCTGCAGGCAGGGGAAGAAGAGACAGGCTGAAGCCTCCCCAGAGTAAAGTCCAATTGATGGCACCCTGGGCCTGGCAAAAGCACTTTGTGAAGCTTGGGATGACTGAGAGTACCGTGGCATCTAATGGGAGTACACACGTGTGTGGATAGGGCCTTTGAAACAGTCACCCTGGGAAGTTTCAAGGGCAGAAGACAACTCTAGGCGAGGGGTATGCAACTTGTGCACAGGTAGAAGCAGCTTTTGTCTGCAGCATGCGGTATATTGGGAGAGGGGCAGGGAGCAGGGCAGGAGGTTGAGCAGGGGAAGGGGATCAGAGTGGCGCTCAAGACGGGGTGCGGGACTTAGCTGGCGTACTTGCCAAAAAGATTGGGCCCTACTGGGCCAGGCAGCTCCTTCTGAAACATATCACTGCAGCATCACAGCTGTAGAGGCAGCTGCAGTCCAGTGACCCTTGCCTACATGCGCGCGCGCGCACACACACACACACACAGAGTTGCATGTAGACCATCTAGGAAAGCCTTAGGTGCCCTGAAAGCGGAAAGTGCAATGTTTTAGGAGCGTGGATTTTGTCCTATCATAGTATCATAGTATCATAGTATCTAGAGTCGGAAGGGACCTGGGCAGATCATCTAGTCTGACCCCCTGCCTTGGCAGGAAAGAGCACCGGGGT
>JAGPOW010001890.1:3796798-3848512 GCA_030014935.1 Caiman crocodilus | reverse complement strand
TCCCCAGGCTAGGAGCCTGTACCACTTCACCTGGAAGCTGGTTCCAGGCCCTAGCCGCCCTGACTGTGAAGTAGCGCCTCCTAATATCTAATCTAATCTTCATCCTGTGGATGAAGTGCAAGACTGAAAGTCATTTCTTCCCCCTCCCACATCCACAGTAGCAGCAGATGAGCCGTTTGGGCTACAGTCAGCTTTGGTTGTTTCCTCTTCCAGCTGCTTAACCTGAGGTCTCTGTAGCCTGACTTCCAAGGTGCCAGGCACCCTGAGTCCCTGCTGAGGTGCAAGGTACCCAGGGACTTCAGCAGCCTCCCAGGGCAGCAGCCAGACCAAAGTCAGGTGGGAGTTACTTAAGGCACAGTGTCATGATGAGTGTGGGGCACTTCAGCAGCTCAGGTTTGACTCCTGAGTGTTGATAGAAGTTGCTCAGTTTCTCCATCTGGAGGGGAGGAAATGAACAGGGCTCTTTGGGCTTGGCCAGCCGAGCGCAGTGTGAGCACGGAGCCTCTACTCTCGTCACATTGCTTGACTCCACTCCCAGCCCGGGCCATGGGCATCTGGCTGGCAGACTGCAGACATCCCCTGCAGAACATACCGCGCCCTCTCCAGGGCCTCTGAGGGGAAGCCTGGCTTCCTGGCCTGTCTCCCTGACCCTGGGCCAGCTGTGCCTGGGTCGTGATTGATGGAGCAAGCAGCCCGGGAGGCTGCGAGGCTGTGCGGCGTGCGCTCCCGCCTCGTTATCTGACACTTTTTTATGCCGCTCACACCTCTGCTGCTGCTTGTCATCAGCGGGTCTGCTCTGGGGACCTGCCACCACGCGGCTGGGCTGTAACTCATCCTGTGCATGAGACACTAACGTTAGGAAGCCTAGGAGCCCTTGGTGGTCTCTTACTCCAACCTCTGTATAGGTATTTTAGGGATTTTATAGGGTCGCCCCTCTGGTGAGCTGGGGAACATACTCAGGGTGGTTTTCCATTGGAGGAGAGGGCAGTCTCAGTAGTTTCGTAGCTTCTTAGCTAGGCCTGTCCTGGGACTGAGCTGGTCACAGCCCCCACGCAACCCCTGTTTTGAGGCACTGATGGCCTTGCTTCCAGAGAGCAGCCCTTTTCCAAGCATGGGGTCTTGTTAAGGTGGAGGAACAAAGCCTGCTCCTGCTCCTGACAGCTCTGCCCCAAAAAGAAAGGGCGCCGTGCAGCTAACAGCAGTGTTTTAATAGAGTGTCCACCATGCATGTTGAGGAAGGGAGCTTGTAAAACTCAGTGTCACCGTGTGCCATATGCTACGAGGTATTAGCACCCATAGCTACGGTGTCTGGGTGCTCCCCGACCTCGCTTGGCACTTAGGATCTCACTGGATGTGAGGATGTTGGATAACAACGTTTAATTAGCAATGGGATTAGTCTGGGCAGAAAAAGCTGCTGTAACCGGGAGGGAATTGCCATGCAGGCATGCTTAGAAGTCCTAAACAAAGTTGCCTGGATCCTGGTAGGCACCGCACATGCACATCCTCAGAGGCTGGCCTGGCCTTCACCAGGTGGTCATCTGGGCAGGAAGGGGGAAGTATCTTTGCCTCCATTGTACAGGTGGGGACCTGAACTGCAGAGCAGATGACTTGCTTAGGGGAGGGGCTGGGTTCAGTAGCAAAGCCAGCCACCGAACCCAGACACTGCAAGTCCTGATGACTCCCCGATGATTCCCAAGTGCCCCTCTTGCATCCTCTCCTGTGCTGCAGGTGTTGTGGGAATGGAAGAAAGCAGCAAACAGTGTAGTGAACAAACCTGAAACTAGACCTGGGGGTAGGGTCCGTGGGCTGTGACCTGTCTTGGAGGCAAATGAGATGTCTGGGGTGTCGACTTAGCAGCAAGGAAGACATGGTCAGAGCCTGCTTGTCTCTTTGGGTGGGTTTTGAAGCCACAAGTGTTCCTTTATCTTACAAAGAATGACTTGCTTGCAGAAAACAGTGCAGTTTGGAGGGCTGCGCTGATTTACACTTGCTGGGAATACAGGCACCCACAGATTTTTGTTAGGACTTTCCTTTTAGGAGAGCGTAATCCATATTTATCAACAGCCAGAGGCCGCTGGTCAAGTCAGGGTGTCAAGGAGAAAGGAAACAAGAAGGTTCATCACAGACCCCACCGTAAAGGCAGAGCTATTCAATAACGTATGCACGATGGGTGTGTGGGTGCACACACGTGCGTACATAAGCACACATACACACCTTCCTCAGGTGTCAACAGTGAAGTGAAATCAAGGGGTGCATCGTGGAAATCAGTAAGAGTCCAGGAGACGAACAGAATTTCTGTGTCGGGGCTGAGGAGCCTGAGGTGAGGTGAGGTGAGGCTGGAGGTGACTTGGATCATGCACTGGAGCCAAGTACCCCTTTTCTTAGCAAGGCCTGTTTCTATTGTTAGTTGCTGAAGTAGCCCCTCTGAAGCCTGTCCTCGACTGCTGTCTTTCAGTGGCATTAGCTGGCGTGTCTCTGGTGATCGCGTCTGAGCCCCGTGCTCATAGCGTTCGGATGGAAGACGGACGAGGGAACGGTGCGGAGTGGCCGCTGAGGGACGGACTAGCTGCCCCCCCGATGGCTATTTCCTGTCTCTGACTTCTCCGATTCCCTGATAACGCTTCCCCAGGCTAAGCAGCAGGCAGAGGGCAAAGCAGACGGAGCTGAGGAAAAGCAGACAGAGAGGCAGGAAGAGATCGGAGCAGGTTTCACTCAGGGCTAGCGTCAGCCAGGCAAGGACCGCAGGGACCGCTGGAAGGTGAGCAGGGCTGGTGCGTTCCCTTGGAGAGCCTGGTGAGAGACGTGCTGTGCTCCTGGGAGGGCTGAGTTCCCGGCTCTGTCCACACTAGACCTTCAGCATTGCCCGCTGCTGGCACGGCTGGCTGTACTGATGGAGATAGGGACTGTCCCTCGAACTGTGCATCACAGCCTGGCTGTGAGCAGGGGCAGGGTTTTCATACTCACTGCATTGCTCCTGTTTAGCCCAGATGGTGAGTTTTCAGCCAGGTGGATCAAATCCATGCTGAAGACCATGGAGGGGTGGGTTCTCTCAATTTGATTTGAACAGGGCTCGATTTGGCCTAGATTAAGAGCATGGACAGACGTAACAGTTACCCCGGTGTTACTCTGAACCGGTATCTGATGCTCTAAGATTCTTGTTACATGTGTCGGCTTCGCAGTAGAAGCAGAGCAAAACCATTTGCATGTGAGCCCCATTTCAGTTGTGCCCCTTCAGGTGCAGGCAGATGTAACAAATACTTTGGAACAGCTGATGCAAGCTCCCAGCCCCTTTTAAACCAGTTTACAGCAACATCTGTCCACAAGCAAAGGACCGTAAGGGAAGTAAATTAGACTGAGGGGGTGGACGCTAGTCTTTGACTAATTGGAACAAGCCCCAGATGACGCTGGTCAGAGTCCCACGGGGCTGTCCGTGCCAGTTCTGCCATCATATCTAGTGGCCGCCTGGGTGGGCTTCACCCTTAAGGGGGAAGGGTCTGGGTCCTTGTAATCAGGGAGCTCTGTGGGTATTCACTCACTCTCCTCTCTCTCTTCTCTCAGACAGGTTCAGAGGGCAACTCAGTTGATGGACCCACAAGAGGCCAAATGGAAGAAGGGCCAGTCAACTATGTTGAAGAAAGAAGGTTGAACGAAGGCCGGGGGCTCAGCGTGGTGAATGGCGGGAGCCAGCAGGCCGGGACAGGTGCCATGCTAATGGAAGCGAGTGGGTGGCTCGGCAGCCCACCAGTGGCCCCCACGTCCAGCGAGAAGGCCAAGTGGGAGCGGGCACCAGTGCCGGCCCCGGGCCCGGGGGATGCCGGGAGCAATGCCAACCTGGAGGATGCACGGAACCTGGTGGCTTTCTCGGCGGTGGCTGAGGCCATGTCTTCCTATGGGATGCCGGCCTCCGGGTCCCCGTCACTGCTGAGCATGCAACTGTACGAGAAGTTCAACTCTGAGATGAGCCAAGGAGGGGCGGGAAAGCCCACGCTGCCCCCGTCCCCCGATGGTGTCACCTGCGGAGAGGACCTGAAGGCACTCAAGGCTGCCCTGACCCTGGCCAAGCATGGCATGAAACCCCCCAACTGCAACTGCGATGGCCCCGAGTGCCCCGACTACCTGGAGTGGCTGGAGCAGAAGATCAAGTCAGCCATCGGGGACGAGCAGAGCCCACGGTCCCAGCATGTCAGCGAAGCCCACCAGCTCCCCGACCAAGGTGCTATTCTTAACCAGGTGCCTGCAACAGAGGAGGTGCTAAAGCCATGCCCTTCTGACAGCCTCCCCTTTTCCCCAAGTGCACTGAGCATCGCCAAGGAAAAGAATATTAGTCTCCAGACAGCCATCGCCATCGAGGCCCTCACCCAGCTGTCGTCCACCCTCCCCCAGCCAGCCAGGGAGGTGCCGGCCACTTCCGACAGCTCCTTGCCACCTGCAGCGTTCACCTCCAAGGACCAGCTGGTGCGGGCATCTCCCTTCTGCCCTGATGAAGCCCGGGGACTGGCCACCCCCAGCAGGGAACGGTCTCCGAGCCAAGCAGCACCCCCCTATGGAGGGCAGAAGGTGTTCCAGGCACCACTATCCCTGGCACAATCTCCATGGCCAGCTGAGGATGCCCGCTGCCTCCTAGAGCGCAGCACCCTCCGGGAGTCCGCGGGTCTCTTCCCCACCTCCACTTCCACCCCACCGAAGCCCGAGTTCCCCGAGCCATGGGGCGAGGAGACAAAGACGAAGAACAGCTTGTGGGCTCTGGACTCCACCCCACCAGCCAGTGACCCCATGGCTGAGCTGGAGCAGCTGCTAGGCAACACTGACGATTACATCAAGTCAGTGTTCAAGCGGCCAGAAGCAATGCCCAACAAGGCAAAAGCCATGAAGCTGAAACAGGAGCCGCCTGACCCGGCCCTGAAGAAGGAGTCTGGGGCTGGCTACCCCAAGCCAGTCGCTGGCCAGCACTTATCCCAGCTGCTGCAGGATGCGGATTTCCACAAGAAGACCCAGCTGGTGCTGCAGCAGCACCTGCATCACAAGCGCAGCCTCTTCCTTGACCAGAACCTGTCACAGCCAGGCCCCCCGGAGCCGCCACCCCACTGGTGGGCCCCCGGCTCCCCAGCCCTGGTGTCCAAGCCATCCGAGAAGCAGGCCAAAGAGAAGAAGAAGAAGGTGCAGCCAGACAAGGTACCCCAGATAAAACCACTCCGTAAGCAGGTCCAGATCAAGAAGCCCAAGCAGAAAGACTCTCAACCACTCTTCCTGCCCCTGCGGCAGATCAGCCTCGAAGGCTTCCGCGTGGCCCCTGCCCCCGAGCCCCCCATGGAAGAGATGCAGACTGAGCCGCATCCACCCAGCACCCCCCTCAGGCCGCTGCCTTTTGCACTACCCATTCCTGGTGCTGCCGCTGCGCTGTCTCCGCTGCATAAGCTACTTGGCGACGGAGGAGGCCAGGTGCCTGACTCTCAGGGAAGGTGCGCTCCTGGCCACGGCAGCCCGGAGGAGAGCCATTGTCAGGGGCTGGCGGGCCAGCCCACTCTGCCTGGTGCTCCTGTTGCCAGCTCGGTGCCCTGCTGCGTGACGACCACCACCTCTGGCCCCGGGCCGGATGAAGCTGCCCACAAGCCCTTACCCCCAGGTGAACCCCAGAACTCCATCATGGTGGACGACAAGCTGGAGGAACTGATTCGGCAATTCGAGGCAGAGTTTGGGGAGAACTTCAACCTGCAGAATCCCGAGCTCCCGGCTCCGGTGGCTGATGGGTTGCCGGCCCAGCCTCCCTGCCACCCATGTTCTCAGATCCAGTCCCCGGAGCTGCCAGGAGGCTCTGACGCAGCCCCCCAAGTGCCAGCCCCCAAGGAGGAAGCGCCGCCCCTCACCAGTGCTCCCGACCCAGGGCTAAAAAGCTTTTCCCTCTCACCTGGGAAGGGGCAGCATTTGGAGAGCGCCTTTGCAGCGAGGTCGCCTAAGCAGATAAAAATCGAATCTTCTGGTGCTATAACCGTGGTGTCAACCACTTGCTTTTACTCTGAGGAAAGCCAAAACACGGATGCCGACGACGTGGATGGGACCCCGACCAAGGACGACGTGCCGCTCACGCCCACCCTCAGTGGATTCTTGGAGTCTCCATTGAAGTACCTGGACACGCCGACTAAAAGCTTGCTGGACACCCCAGCGAAGAGGGCTCAGGCGGAGTTCCCCACCTGCGACTGCGTGGGTGAGTAAGACACTTTCCTTCTGTCTTATGTGGGCTTGACGGGGCTCCGTTGGGAGAGGGATTTGAGTTGAGCATAAAGGTGGCACTCGCCTAGAGGTGTGTGAAGCTGAGGGAGACAGAGAATGGATCAAACGTTGGCGCCAAGTGCCTTCTTGTCTCAGCAATGCCTGTTTCTATCTTCAGTCCCCGAAGTAAGCCCTCTGAAAACTGTGTGTATGCCAGAGGCGTTAGCTGCTGTGTGTCTGGGCCCCATGCTCATAGCTTTCTGACATGAAAGGCCATAGGACTGACAGCCTGGTGAGACATATGCAATGTGGTGCCTGGGATCAAAATGCCAAATGCTCTGTTTCCACGTGAAGAGCAAGTTGAAGTGGGGAGCCTTCATTCCCAGCTCCTGTCAGAAGGCAGAAGTGGCTTACGTTTATTTGGAGCGCGCCGGGCTGCAGCCCCTGAACCTCCTCTTTGAGGTTCTGGCCATGGATGAGGTGTTTATGCATGCCCCACCAAGTCCCAGGACCTCCTGGTCAACCTCCTCCAGGCCTTGGCCCAGCTGGCCGTATACTTGACCAGGAAGGAGGCTCTGGCCAGGAGGGTCCCTGGGGACTGCGGGGCCATCTTCCTCTCCCTACTCCAATCCTGTGTCTGGGCAGAGCACCACTGGGCAGTGTCCGCTGGCTCCTTAGCTGCGTTTGAGGGCCAGTGGGCACTGTCCAGGGGGGGACTCTGCTCGGTGTCCCCATCTGGTATACTTGTTTTCGCCGTGTAACATGCACTCCCACCCTGTTTTTGCATTTGTTGTCCCCTGGCATCAGTTGTTCCATCCTCTAGTAGCTCCCTCCTCCAGTAGCCTCCCCATTCGGTGGAAGGTAACATATTCTGTGGTAGGCTAAGCCCACGGCCACAGACAGGAACCAATAGGCCAGATGGCAGAAGTCAGGGTGCAGGGACCACTGCCGTGAGGATTTGATGGGTGACCTGGAGGAGTGCTGGGCCCCAGGATGGCTTTCTGGCTGAACTGTGGCAAAAATAGTTGGACCAGTGTGAATTGCAATTGTGTGTGTGTTCATGTGTCTGTGTGTGCATGTGCGTGTGCTTTCTCTGCCCACCCCAGAACCCTGGTAAAGCGGTCCTGCCAGTCACCACGTGCATGGGATAGATGGGTTGTTGATGCGTGTAGGGTTAAGAGCTTCTGGTTTTGTTGAAAATAGGAAAAAAAAAAAAACCCCGAAAGAAATTTGCTTCTATCCAGTCAGAGCTTAGACACACAAACACAGCCTCCAGTACGTGTGCCTGTCACATTCCTCATGGGATGCTAATAAAAGCAGATCGCCTATTTAAAAGGTAGTGAGAGTAATCATGGCAACTCCATCAAAGCCCGCCAAAGCAAGCCAGCTTTTTCCCAGCCCCTGGGGCCTGATTCTTAGAAGAGCTGAGCTTCCCTGGCTCTCGTTGGGTTCAGTTCGAGGTGAGAGTGCCTTTAGTTGGAGGGTTTGACCTTGGAGACGCCCTCAGAGGATGTTCTGTGAAAGTTTGGGGAGTCAGGCTTGGCGGAGCCTTTCCTGGTTCAGGGCATAAACCATGTGTCTGTCAAGATTGGTATAGCTGGCATTGAGGGGCTGGTTTTGTATAACATAGCTCTCTGGGATCTGAATTGGTGCTGGATGTGCCCTTGTGAGGAGGCCATCCTGGGCAGCCCTGCAGGTTGGTTGCTTGTTTGCAGAGGGTGCCCATGTGTTTCAACATGGTTGGACCTGGGGAGGCTTCTGCCATAGGAACAGCATTGGCCAGCCCTGCAAGAGGTGGGTGGAAGTGAGTACTGAGAGGCATCTATAGAGCGCAGGGGGCCAGTGGGCATGGGGGTCAGATGGTAGGGTTGAAGTAAGGGGTCTGGAAGATGGCGTTGAGTAGCGGCTGCCACTCCAAGGAGTCTTCTGCTTAGGGACCTTGCTCTGGTGCTTGAACAGGCAAGGCACTGGGAAGAGGACAGAGAAGTCCCTCCTCCTGCCTCCAGTCTGCCTTCCTCCTCCCCTGCTGAAGTCCTTGTGCCCTGGACGTTGCCAGAGGGAGGGGGTTGCCTGGCTGGTTCAGCCAGTGGCAGCAGGTTGAAGTTCCTTGGGCTGCGCTGCCATCCAGAGCTCATTGCCACCAACTGGAAGATGCCAGAGACCTTTGGACTGGGCCTCTGCACGGGGCGGTGACCACCGGGCCTGAATGCCCCAGGGGTCCCCTGAGGGCAGGGGGGCCATCCTGTTTGGGAGCGCTTCTGTGGCACCTCTTCTAAACCAGGGCCTTGTTCTCTGGGCTCTTGCTTGGTGCAGCAGGTGGAAGCTGGAGCAGTGGCAGGCCGCTCCGTCCAGCCACGCAGACCTGCCCCGGTGTCTTGTCCATGTGCCCACGCAGGTTGAGTTCTCGGTAGCGTCCGCTTCCTCCTGTCCCTCCTCCTCTGGCACTGAGGGCCTGTCCGAGGTCCTGCATTTCTTTTAAACCTTCCTGTGACCCTCTGGTTTGCATTTTACATCCCAGGGATGAGTGATATTTGGGATCCTTTGGCCTCTCTTCCCTCTGAAAGGTCTGACCTTCTCTTCCTCTGGGCTTCTCCTCCTGCCCCACGTTTCAGAGCCACTTTTCCCCAGCATCCAGCAAACAGAACAGGGAGGGGAGGAATTCGGGGTTTGGTGCGAGCCACAGAAACCTACTGGCAGAACCTCCCCCGCATTTGAGCAGGACTTGGCCGCCAGCCAGCCTCAAGTTGAACTTTATTAGCTGGGCTGATTATTAATTATTTATTTGCTTGCAAATTGCGCCTGTAATTACCCTGGACGGCACCAAGCCCCTGAAAGGGAGCTGCCAGCCTTTGTGGAGTGCGGATTGAACCAAATGCTGTTGCGCCTCTGTTGCCAGGAAAGATTTGGGTTTCTTTTTTTTTTTTTTTTAAGAGAAAAGGCGGTGAGAGAAAAGCAAGTAAGGAGGAGTCGGGGCTCTGTGCTTTATTAGGTGTCTGTGCTGTTAGACACTGTAATAAAATCAGACTTCGCTGCATGTCACTTATTGATCTCTGTCTGGACAGCTGCAGCCCAGCTGAGATGTGCTTTCTCCTTGCGTTGGCTCCCGGCCAGGTAGACATGATGGGAATAAAAATTAGGGCTCAGAGAGAAGGAAGAAAAAGCCAACTCAGCCCCGGCCCCCTGCTTGTGTCAAGCACCTTCCAAGCTCCAAGAGCTCCACGGCGAGCTCCTTACCAGGAGAACGAGTTCGTCAGGTTTTCCCTTAGGCCTTCAGGCCAGCTCAGGCAATCCAAGGAGCTGCTCCCAGCCGAGGGGCTGAGTCCTCTGCAGCGGGATCTCCACGAGGTGCCAGCCTTCTGCAGGCCTCTCCGAGCCCCGGGTTCCTCCTTGTTCCCTGTCACGGTGCTGTTCTTCAGTCCCACCAGGGCCAGAGCTGGCTGTGGGGAGCCCTGTTGGTTATACCTACTGGCTTCCATTGCTGTGGTTCAGGGAACCCTTGAGCACTGTAGCCAAGCCAGGATGTAGGGAGACCCTATGGCAAGATTAATCCACAAAAGGATGGAGAAGTTGAGAGCTTCAGGGTCCACCTGTCTCCAGGAGCTGAATCTCTGAGGGCCCCAGCTGGAGGGTCTCGCTCCTTTGCTTGCTGGTCACGGAAACTTGGCCCCATCATCAGAGAGGCAGAGCCCGGGTATTTTTGCCTTCCTCTGTAGGACGACAACCCTCTTGTTTGGCTCTCTCCAGTGTATTTTAACAGCCTTCTCTGTGCCAGCGTAGGACATGGGCTGTGCCCTCATCTTCCTGCCATACCTAGGGCAAGGCTGGCTGCGTTGGATGTTTTAGGCCTGGTAGCTGTAGGAGAAGGTTGTTTGCAAAGAGTTTCTGGGCAGGTTAGACAGACACCGGGCTGGGATGGTGTAGACTGGGAGGATCCTGCCTCGAGCAGCAGAGTGGACTATACGCGGCTGCCCGAGAGCCCTGCCAGCCCGGCTCTTGCATGAGTCTGCCTCTGCTGGTTCCTGCTGCAGCAGCCAGTGAGCGGTGGCTTGGAGTGGGTTCCTTGTGGGGGCCACTGAGGCTCCTGTCCCTTCTCTTGGAGGTGCCGAGTCCCCGTATGCCTCAGGTATGTGATAGCACAAAGCTGCAATCACTGCTCGCTACTCCTTAGCTCTGGTTCATGGGCTTCTCTCCTCCCCACTGCCATACTGCTGGCATCTAGTTTTCTGGCATTCAGGCCTCAGTTGCCTCTGGGACCTACCGCTAGGGCTTCAGGGCTTTTCCTCCCAGAATGTGTCGTGCTTCCCTGAGGAGCTGAACCCCTCTGCATGCTATTCCCTGCTGCCACAGAGCTACCCCTGTTCTCTATCCTAGTCCTAGAGCTCCGGGGCCGGGGAGCTCTGCACCTGCTTCTGGGCTGATAGCCTGGAGCACCAGTCGCTTCAGACTGGTGGAAAGCGGGTGTCTCAGGGGTAGCATAGGGATGGATGGGGGTCTGGCACTTCTGTGGGCTGCTGCTTCTAGGATCATGTCCTTGTGGGGCGTTGGCCTTGAGTGCAAGGAGCAGACACGCAGACGCCCCTGCCCAGGATGCAGCAGCCTCTGGCAGTCAGAAAGGGAGCAGGAGGGGGAAGGAGATGGAAGACCCCAGTGCAGGGAGAACTGTAGGTGAGTCCCCCCCAGCTGCTGCAGGGAGCTGTTGCACAGATAATGAATGGCTCGGGGCCAGCTTGGGCTCTCAGTTGTGCCCCTGTCTGCCTGGAATAATCCCCCCACTTTGGAGAGCAGAATCCGGCCCTTTGCCAAACCCCCCATCCCACCGCGAGCCAAGACACGCTCTGGTCTTAGCAGCTCAGCAACAGCGTGAGGCAGCCCATCTCCCTTGGCAGCATCCGGCAGAGACAATTGCAGACAAGCGCAGCCAGCATGGAGGGGGCAAGGCAGGGCAGACGGCTGAATTGCAACGAGCGTGGGAGCTTGAGGGGAGCAGGTGGGGTGGGGGGGAAGGGAGCTGCGTGCCAGGCCGCGTCTCTTGGCGTAGAGGCTCTCTGCGCAACTCATCAGGATGCACAGTTCCCAGCCAGCCCAGGCAAACCCTGTTGCAGCAGGGGGGGCGGCTGTATAGCTGAGGACTTTGTGATGACTTGGTTGCATAGCCACAGGGCGCTGGCTTAGAGCTGGATCCAGCTGAGCCACAGAGCTGGACCCATCTGAGACGCTTGCCTCTCCAGAAACACCTGGACCTGTTACTACCCTGGTTGTGTGAGTGGATGAGACGAGGGTGGAGTGGGGGCTTTTGTGGGCATGCCCACAACTGAGCCGACGTAAGCGGTGGGTCTCCGTGACCAGAAGCCCAAATGGAGGAGCAAGAATAATACCGGGGACCCGAGTTCCACGATGGTGCCAATCACCATGTGACACACGCACACGTGTGTAGCTCCTACGGGCTGGATCTGGTTCTGGGGTGACAGCACAATCCATCATTGTGAAGTTGTAGACTCTAGTTAGTGACATTACCCGCTCAGTGGAGGGAGCAAGCAGATATCACCTAGCTCAGCGGCCTGGTGCTCTGAGCTCTCTGACAGAGACTTCTGTGGCTTTGGACCAGTCTCTTGCCCGCTCCATTTCCCTTGTGGGGAATAATCCCTGCAGCCCAGGAGGAAGTCCTTGGGGTGGGCTCTGTGTCTGTGACGTGCTAGAGCCCTGGTCCCCATTGGCATCCAGCAACATCTCAGAGGGTGGATTCCTTCTGGGGCTGGAACAGGCCTTTCCTGGAGGTGCCCAGGTGTGCAAGAGACACGCTGTCTTCTCTACACCCCTGACTGTCCCCTGTCGATCCCAGCTCAGCTGGCTGGTACACAGTGGTGCAAGGCCATGGTTTCTGCCTCTCCTTGTTCAGGGCAGCACCTGGCATGCAGCCCAGCTCTCCTCCCTGCCTCCCATTAGCACTGGTGGGTGGACTCCCTGTCACCCCTGTGCGGTGGCCTTAGATTGTGTCATGAGATGAAGACACTGCCGGCCACCTTGCGCTGCCTGGTAACAAAATGCAGTGCGTCTCACTCCAAACCCATGCTTTTCACCTCACTCTCCCTGCACCAGGGGCATGCCCTTTCCTTACGCCCTGACTCTTCACTGGCTCCTATGTCCCGTCAGGCTGAACAGTGGAGCCAAACGGGCCTCCAGCTCCAGGGATCACTCTGAAGAGCTGCTCTGTCCTGGCTGAGAGGTCGCTTGGAGGCGTGACAGAAAGAGATGTCGCTGTTGAAGAGGATGAGAGCAGAACCCCAATGGTGACCTCCCCCAGGCAAGAGGGTCCTCCATGGTCCCTTGCCAAGGCCTGTCCTTTACCCCATAGCCATTTTCACAAAAGTTACGCCCTGGGTGACTGGGGACTTTGGCTTTAATCGGAGAAGCACAGGAGAAGCCAAAGCACGTGCCTATGAAGCATACACTGGTGCAGACTGCATTGCTGGCCACAGCCACATCCAGCACAGAGTACGTGGCTATCCACACTGCTGGGCAGCAAGGTCTCGAGCCCTGCAGAAATCATCCTCATAGCTGAGGCCACTTCCAGACTCTCACGCCTTTGTGGGGAGGAGCTGTACGGTTTGGAGTCACGTTTCTGCGTTCCTGCCCCTTTCCCTATGGTAATGGTCTCTTGGAATCAAATAGGGAGCAGGGAAGCTGTGACTCACAACCTGTGGCCATTATTCGAGTGCAGGGTCTTCACCTGTACCACTGGCCCATCTTCTTAACCTACTGACTTGAAACGGTCCCACATAACCCACCTTTCTCTTGTGCCAGTCTTCATCCTGGTGCAGGCTGGACTGCTCTGGGATCAGTCTGTCTGCGAGAAGGAGGGTAGCGACACCCAGCCCACAGCAGTGGGGGGCCTCAGGACTCTCCAGCACAATTCTTGGGGCAATGGACAAGCTCTGTGCCTGTGGCTCAGTTCCATGTGATGCCCCACGGATGCACAGCATCAGCTGGTTACTGGCTCCTGTTCTGCAAGCACCAGATTGCAGCCTGTCACCCATGAGCCGGGCTCTGCCGTAGCAAGTATTTGCTATGTCTTTTTAACGATGTCCGTATTGGCTCTTTATCCCATCAATAGTCCAGTGCTGCCTCTGAGCATGGTTGCAGCCAGAGCCAGGACAGGCAGGCTTCAAAGAAAAGAAAGCCAGGCAGCTGCGTTTACACTCAATGGAGCAACCAAAAGAGCAAATCACATTAGCAGCAGCTTGTGAAGGAAAAGAGCCAGCCGGGATCCTGGCCCTTGTCGCAGCCCAGTTGCTGTTTGTTCCAAAAGGGAGAGGGCAGCACGGCAGATAAGCCACCAAGGTGGCCTTGGCAGCGGCGGGACAAAGTCCCTGGCTCTCCCCTGACTGCTGTCTGTGAAGGCTCATGTCTAGAATAACTGAGTAGTATCGAAGGGGGTGAAGCGCTGGGAGGCCGTAGGGCCGGATCCTTCTACCTTCAGCGCCTCTTAGCTGGAATGGGTTATCGAACTAAGCTGCCCCACTTGTGTTCAAACCACCCGGGTCCTTCCACTTTATGCGACATCAGCTGATACCTGGGTCTCCTTCCCGGTGGGAGGTGAGTCCTGGTTGGGGGTTCCCTGGGGACTGTTTCAAGGCCAGGGGATTGAATTTCGGAGCAAAACGCTCATTCACGTTATAAGGGAAAGCACTTACAAGCTAAGCTTAGCTTTCCCAGACTGCAGCATGAGAGCACAGCCTGAGGAAGCCGAGGTGCAGTGAGCTGTCCATGTTCTCAGACTGTATGAGCTTGTACGGCGCTGTGCTCACGTAGGAACTTCCAAGTATCACAGCGCTCTGGATGAGGACAGTGATGTCTTTTTAAAAACACACGTACGTCCAAAGAGTTGCAGCCTTGAAGTAGCCAGATGTCATGCATAGGGCAGAAGGGAACCATGTGGGCAAAGAAACGATGTTGGGGTTCGCATTGATACAAGAAGTGGCGGGGATACGATTCTAAAACTAGACTAGGGTCTTTGCACGGCCCCATTTGTGGGGGCCCAGATCCAAAGGCCCAGAAGGGGAGGAGACGTTCAGACAGCGCCGCTCCCCCTTTCCCAGAGAATCTGGGCCCTGGAAGGCGACTCATGTTGGACAACCAAGAAGCGAAGCGCGCGGCGTCCAAGAATCTCAGCCTCCAGCATTGCTCCAAAACAAACAGAAACCCAACATCCGAGTGACGCCGGGAGCCAAGAGAGCACTGCATTTGGCCGCAAGCTCCTGAAACCCAAGAACTCGGGTTCATCTTCCTTTCCGAGAGGCGGCGGAAATTAGTAAGACGGGCACTGTGGCCAAGTTGGGAAGAAAGGAAAATAGAGAAAGATTGGCTGAGACGGTGGCTGGAAATCAACGCCAAAATGTGTTCATGCTTTGCAAATCTGTGGGAGCTCTGAAGGATGTGTCCAGGCCAAGTGTCCCCGGTCGGGAACGTTTGCTCTGCGTTAGGCAGGTGGAGAGCGCGGAGGTCAGCGTGGTAATCCCATGCAAATTTGTACATGGTTCCCCCTAGTCCCTCAGGAAGGGGCATCCTCCTCCTTGTGGGATCCAGCTGCCCCCGCTCCTTTCCTCATAGAAGGCATTGGTAGGGGGCAGAGCTGAAACCTGCTCGCATGGAAACCTTCCAACAGAGCAGCATTTGTTTGCAGCGAAGCGAAAAAGAGGCTTCCCAAAGCTGTGCCCCGATTCGTTTGGGCGGCCCAGGACAATGCTCCCGCTGGCGCCCGTGCCAGCCAGTTCGTCAGCGCGCCAGGTGTTGCACCGCTTTGGGTTGGCTGCCCCATCTTTTCAGCTGAGCCGTATGCTGCCTGTGCTCTGCTGCTCGCTGCGCTCCGGAAAAGGAAGCAATTTGCAGCCTCTCCTTTGGAAGTAGGAAACAGAAGTTGGAGCAGGAGACGGAGCCACCAACAGTATCTCCTGACCTGAACAATCCCAATGCTTGGACTTTGCCTGCACTCTCTCTAGGCACTTGGCTGAAGACAGTGGGGAGAAGGAATCAGGGGAGGCTGATGGATGGATCCATCAGCGAATGATCCCTAGAGTTGGCTTGAGCTTGGCCTTCTCCTCTTGCCAGGCCATTTGGTGTTGAGGTGCCTATGATGTACGCTATTTCCCCACATGCAGCATGCCCTGGAATAAGATATACCCCTTGTTGTTGAAAGGCAGCATGAAGAAATGATCTTTCCTGGTAGCAAGTAATTATGTAGCAGCAGCAGCAAGGGAGCTGAGGCTGCTCCGTCACATGCTCTTTACAGATCACATGCAGATTTGACTTTTGCTCTTGCCCTGCAAAAGCTTATGCAGCAGAAACCCTTACTGTCGTATTTCTTTGCTTATAACATGGACTCCAAGTACAGCAGCTGGAAAGGATCAGGGAAAGAAGTCAGACTGTAATAGACTTGAATAGTTTTAACATGCATTAAGCATAATCTCTCATCCTTTGTCTTCCTTAATCTACATATTTCTCTCTCTCTCCTAATCTGCTGTGCTCTCTAATACATATTTTACTTATTTTCTTCCTCATACTTGTGTAAAATCAGTGACTGTGATATCCCATGCATTGGTCATAGGTCCAGAATACCGGTTAATTCATCCTCCTGCAGCTGGGCCCTTGAATTTACAGTAGATATTGGGTTCCCTAACGTTAAGCGAGAAATCAAATAACCTACAGCAAGCAGAAGCAGCACTGAAATGCCATTTTGGGTGTTGCAGAGAGGAGACACTGGAATGATTTGCTAAAGGAGCTGTCTTTTCCCTTCTCCCCGGGTGTGAGCACACACAAACACACACATGCCACCCTCTCTGCTGGCACTCTCTGTCCCATGCCAAGAAATGAAGGTGTCACCATGGGGGAACTGGGAGCTGTAACACATGCCAAATGTTTGGCTCTCTCCAGAGAAATTCCAGGTGTCAATTATTCTGCCAGGCATCTCAGAGCCAGGCTGCTGCCAGTGAGTGGGCAGTGCGATGGCTCGGGTTAGGGAAGGGGCCTTTGGTTACCCACACACACCTCTGTTCACTCAGGGCTGCTGCCATTATTTCTGCCCAACAAGGAGTCCCCTCGAAGCCCGTGGGGAAACAGGGCCTGTAGTAGTGGGTAAAGGTGGCAGGATATGGCCCAGTTCTGAGACAGGATTGCATGACAGCAGCTCTGGCCGTGCAGGGATTGCCCCACTGGCCTCAGGACCCAGACTGCCCAGAGCTCCCTGCACTGGGTGCATCTGAACAAGCCCATCAATCTCCCTTCCCTCTTTTCTCTCCCTCCGACAGAACAAATCGTGGAGAAGGACGAAGGACCCTACTACACCCACCTGGGGTCAGGACCCACCGTGGCATCCATCAGGCAGCTCATGGAGGAACGGTAAGTGTGGGATTCAGCCCTGGTGCCCTGGGGAGGAGGGCAGCCCTGTAAGAGTGTGCCCTACCCCTGCCCATCGCCTGCCATGGATCTGAGCATGCTGGGGCAGAGAGGAGATTATAGGGGCTTTCAGCTCCCCCTGGTGGTCCTTCTGCAGCTCATGTGTCAGCATTGGGGGTCTCTTTCGGCCCCCCCCGGATGTTGTCCGTGGGGTCGGTGTGTTGAAAGCACCTGGGAGAAAGCATCCCCCTGTGTCCCAGACACAGAAGGGCTGTTCTTTTGTGGCAGGTAGGTCTCTTACCACCTGCCCCCAGCCACCGTGTTTCCGCAGCTTCTGTGTCTGCAGCCAGAGGTCCCTTTAAGGCAGCCAGGTGTGCGAGGGACACCCTTGCCCTGCTGGAAGCTTCTAGTCAAGGGGCCCTTAAAAAGTCCTGCTAGCCTTGTCCAGACACGGGGTGTCCTGGGGGTGCCCTTGCCAAGCCGCTGCCTTTGCCAGGCAGAGCAAAGGCGGGGAGTTGCAGCTGGGTGGCAGTGACCTGATCAGTGTGGTTGGCTGCAACCAGCCCCTTACAGGGCTGGAGGAGCCGAGAGCATTTGCGTGCTGCCCTGGTGCCTGCCAGCCAAGCTCAGCTGCCCCATGCGGGCTGGGAATGAAGCTTGCATAATGAGACGGATCGTTTGCCACCCACAGTCAGCACTGCAGCCACCATCCAAAATAGCCAGCCAAGGCCAAGGCAGACCCTTGTGCACTGACCTCACCGTTGCTGGTGAATCCCTGGACTTGGCTCATCGGTCCCACTCGACTGCCGGTGCTGTTTCAGCCTGAAGGGCAATTCCCAAGAGCTTGGCCTGGTCCAGGTGGTTAGCTCCCAAGTAACAGGACGCCCTAGGGGAACGGATGAGCTCATAGACGGCCAGATCCTGTTCTCAGTGACCTAGGTGGAATTGTGGTTGCTCCCTGGGGCGACGAGGATCAGAGTCTAGGCACTGTTAGACCCTGCAGTCCAAGGCAGACATGCGCGGGAGAGAGAATCTGAATTTACTTGGGGTGGTGGATAGGGTGCTTCTCCTTGCCAGTCTCTTCCTTTTGCTTGGGGGTCTGTTCCCAGGAAGTTTCTTCCCTTGCGTTGGCTCCTGTATCGTGGTGCTACTCCTTGCCTTTTCCTATTGTGGCTGGGCTGGGCTACAGCTTAGCGGTTCCTGGCCTTTTTTAGAATCACGACCTGCTTTGTTAGGGTCAAGGCCCCCTCGTGAGCCTCAAGGTGCCTCCTGGAAAATAATAGCTCTTAAGCTTCCACTTGTTTTGCAACTACAGAGAAATACGAGAGCTGTTCTTTCGTTGCAAAGAGCTCAGCCGGCCCACAGCAGGGCTGGGTGGTTTTGGCACCCTGAACTCCTACCTGAAGCTTTGAGTTGATCTTGTGAAGTGTGGATAGGTGTTGGCCTGCTGAACAGGGCTGATCTCGAGGCCAATATCTCAGCTGCAAAGGCCAGAGCTGCTGGTTGGGCCTGTTGGGATGTGCCCTCAGGCAGACGGCTGTTACAAATCCCCCGGCCCTGTCCATCCCTCTGACCTCATGGGCACGGCACAGCGCATGGCAGGGCAGGAACACCCTGCATTGGACAAGCTGGTTTTGTTCAAGGGTTACTGTCAGTGGTGCATTGCTACAGAGACGGGGTGCTTTCAGGGTCAGGTCCTGTCCCTCACTGAGGAGCCCCTGTCTCTTAATCCACCCTGTAGAGCCATGCACGCAGAAGGTGGTTCCTGCTCGTGGCTTTTTGCGGCTCTCTGTCAGGCTCTGATGGAAGTGTGGTGCCCAAGTCACGGTTTTGGGGGCCTCAGGGAGTGTGGGGAAGGATCTCATTGTGACACTTTAGTGCCAAAGGGCAACTCAGATGTCTGGAGGTGGTATCAGATGTGGCCTTGGTGCTGATCTGACTTCTGTTCCCACGGGAGTTGGCACCTCTCAGTCAGTTCCACATTCCTCCCTCGGTTGCTGCGGGGAGAAGGGACTGGAAAGACCAGACTAGAGTTCCCCCCCTCTTCTGTAGCTTCCCTACCAGCAAAGCTGAGAGCCTATGAATTGCAAACCCACCAGTATATCCTTTGCCTACTGCTGGCCGTGGTCACCAGCCCGGAGCAGAGAGTGGGTTCTCCAGCTCTGTCCCAGCAGGGGAAGCATTGGCGTGTCCTGGCTTTATTGGCGAGGCAGGAAATTGTGAGGCAGCAGGAAGCCGCCTCCAGTCGCCCTTTGGCCCCCAGCCCTCTTTGAAGGCTGTCACCTGGGATGCGTCTGTCCTGAGGACTGCGAGCTCCCCTGCCATGCAGGAAGCTGACTGATCGCCTCGGCATGGAACACGTGCACTCCCTGCTGCCTCCCCAGGCAGACTCAGTCATCCAGGAGGTCCCACTTCCCCCTGCGCAGATCAGAAACATCTGGCACTGGGAGCTACGGAGGGGAGAACCCTGCAGGGCAGATGAGATGCTTCTGGCTTGGCTCGCTCTCCTTGTGCTGGGGCAGGTAACAGCTGGGGCTGTCCAGCAGAGAAGAGAAAGGGCAGAAGTCGAGGGAATCAGCAGCCATTGAGCTGACCAGTTGCCTCGTAGGGGTTGCACTTGTCAGGATGCGGTCTGAGTCAGGGCTAGGATTTTCAGTGCTGTCCAGCCACTGCAAAGGCAGCTGGGGGCCAGGTGAGCTGCAAGAGCCCAATGCCTCTCAGGGATGGGAACCTGCCGGGTGGCAGAACCAGGGCACTGGATGAAGTCACTTGTCTGATGGGCTCTGCTACTGGCTGGCTGTGTAGCCAAGCCACGGGCAAATCATTTGGCTGTCAGCTTGCCCACTGGCATCACGGGGGCTCTGCACATCCCAGAGTGATGGGACCCGCTCTAGCATTTCATTATCACTGCACAGAAGGCAGGGCTTAGCTGGTTATAAGCGGGTCGGTCAAAGCCATTGGAGATAGCTGTGGCTGATATGGGTCTAGTGGCTGAATCGTGACCATTTATTATGAAGCTGCAATGGGCCTTCGCAGGATGGGGCTCTACCGTGCCAGGTGCTGATGGACTGGACCGTCGCGGCCTAACAGACGAGGCCAAGGAAGAGTGTGCTGTGTGCTATGTGGGCAGCAGGGACCAGCCGTGGGCTTGGCTTTCCAATGAATCTGGCAGTCAGCGGCCACCAAGTGGCTCCATATCAGCTGAGAAGCCTTCTCCCCTGCACAGACCGCACGCGCAGCCCCGCTGCCCTCCCTCAGAGCAGCTGCAGCTCGACAGGCGCCAGCCCACGCCGCCGGCACGGAGCGGCAGGGCCACAATGGCCATGTGTGTGCGCTCACCCGTGAACGGCAGCCAGGGCATGGGAATCCTGCGCTCCCAGCCTCTTGCTGACAAAACGCCCAGGGCTGGGCAGGCGGGCGGGCGCTGTTCCCTTCGGAGTGATGGATAGTGCCGGCTTTGCAGCCTCTCCTTTAATTAGCACTTTCAAGAAAGCTAAAGGCGGAGGCAGGGGGGATTAATCTAGGCTGATTAGCTGGTGCTGGGTTGCACTGTGCTGTGTGCGTGTCAGAGGAGGGCAGGCACGCAGAGACTGGCAGGAACCCCGCGGACATTGCTGGGCCTGAGTCTCTGCTCTCGCACCAGTGTGGATCTGGATCTTTTCCACCACAGCATCCCCACCAGTTGTGAAGCCGCCCGGTCCTTGTGAAGCCGTCCTTCTCCTTCCCCTCGGCAGGGCCAGGACTTTGTATTTGAGCCCTGTGAGCCTGGCTGCCCAGCATCTGGGGCCCCGCTGGATTCAGTCACTGTGGGTTGGAGCCAGCTGCTTTTGTCATCCTTTGCCGCAGCTCTGAGATCAGGCTGGGTTTGTCTAGAGCCACCAGTCATGTTTTGCCCAGGCACCCACCTGTTGCCAAGCCCAGGCATTACTCACCCAGGCTGAATTTGTACCAGTGACTCAGCTCTGTGGTCTGCAGCCGCCCACCTCCCTGCCGGGCTCCGTTCTGATGATGCAGCAAACCCCCAGACAGCGCTGCCACCTCTACACCGGGTGACATGGGGATGGGGGAAAGCAGGCACGGGAGCAGCTGGTATCATAGGCCTCCGGGGCTCCCAGGGACTGCTGCAGCTATAAAGTCAGTGATGGGCCAGTCCCAGTGTCCCTGGCTACTTCCTCTCTCCTGGCCTTTCCCCTGGGAGGAGGGTAAGGGAGATCCACCAGCTCTTGCTTTGACTGGGTGGGTGGTGGACTTAGGTGCAGAGAAGCACACATATGTCTATTGCCTGGGTGAAAAGATCAGCATATCGTCTGGGTCTCTGTCATAAGGTCACTGCTGATCTCCCAGGTGGCTCTGCAGAGGTGAATGTCACCCTTTCTGGACCGCAGTAGGAAGGTGGGGGAGTCCTGACTCATGCCTGTGGATGAGTTACAGGGAAGATGGCTGTGTGAATAGTAAGAAACGATCTGAGCCCTAGCTGGGGTTTGGGGCAGGCGTTCTACCACTGGCTTGGTCCCTAGCCCTCTGTGTGATGTCCCTGATCCTCCCCATGCCTCAGTTTCCCCAGCTGTAAGAGGGGGTGGTGATACTGACCCTCTTTGGCTCTTGGGAACAGGCTGCTTTTTACACTGTGTTTGTCCTGGGCAGTCAGCAGTGCAGATGTTTCCACGACATAGGCCTTGCCTCTCACCACCACTAATGGGGATGTCTCTTTCCACCAGGTACGGTGAGAAGGGCAAAGCCATCAGAATCGAGAAGGTGATCTACACTGGGAAGGAAGGAAAGAGTTCACGGGGCTGCCCTATCGCCAAGTGGGTAAGTGCTGGCCCCCCAGCTCCAGGGAAGGAAAAGGGGGTCGTATTTTATGTCATAACTCACAGCAAGAGCGACTCCGAGCACCTCCGTTGTCTTAGCACCGCCTCTGTCTGCATCTCCAAGTTAGAGCACAGGCTCACCAATGCGGTGGTGATAGGCACAGGACGGAGGAAGGATAGGAAGAAAGGAAGGATGGATAGCAGTAAAACATCCAACCGATGTTTGTTGTCACCTCCCCAGCTGTTTATGCCCCACTCATCACCTGGGCATATGATCATCTCTCTCTCTCCTCTCCTTGGCACTAAGCACCATCCTCTTGCTTTCTCTCCCTGCAGTGAACAGGCCTGCTGGCCACAGATTAGTCCTGTTGCATTTTCCACCAGCAGCTTTGAAAACCTGAAGAACCCTGTAGTGGAAATGCAACCTTTTCCTAGCTCCCCACTATGCTCTTTGATGGGCACCTCCAATTCCAGGGGTATCAGGGCAGGCAGGAGCCAGGGGTCAGCTAGGGAGCTCCAGCCAAAAGGAGGGGCCTTGGTGGTTTTCTTGCATGTCTGGTGGGCAAGGTGCATTTATACAGGAGCAACTGCTCGCCCACTCAGGTCACTGGAAGTGCTCAGGGGAGTCCTTTCCAGGCTGGCCAGACAGGGCTTGAGAGGAGCCGTGATACTAGGTTTTTCTCCCTCTTGCGAAGTTCAAGCAGGCCAGTCTTGCTTGGAGGTAGAGGGCCCCCCAATGGTTCCCTTGGCTTAGACCTTCCGAGCTGTGAGGAGAACTAGGCCCTTCTTGTAACTAGCCTGTGTGTGGTAAATTGATGCAAGGCAGAATATTGCTCCCAGAGAGTTCATGCCCAGAGCCAAAGTGCTCTAAAGCTGGCAGCAGCTCAGGCCAGGATTTCTGTCCGTATTGAACGAGGCTTAGAGCGTTCCCATCTAAGCAGTATCCAGTGCAAAGCCAGGCTGGGGGACATGTAGCACTGGGGAGGGGATCCTGGTACAGAGAAGCAAGGAGTGGAAGCACCTCACACTAAGAAGAAAGATGGCTTTAGCTCTACATTCCTGGAAATGATACGGGGCCAGAGCAGGATCCTGGGTGCCCCAGCAAATGTCCCCGCAGTCAGCGCTGCTCCTGAGATCCTAAGATCAGCCCCTGGCCCCATAGGCTTCAGCCAGAAGACCTCCATCTCCTCTCATGTATCATATCATAGTATCATAGTATCTAGAGTCGGAAGGGACCTGGGCAGATCATCTAGTCCGACCCCCATGTGCACATGGACAAATCAGGAGCTGTCCCAGGGAAAGCACCTGGAGGTGCTCCAGGAATAAGTGAGCTCAGACGCAGCCCCTGGCTTGGCCGTGTCTTCCTCAGCCTTCTCATGGCAGCTCCAGGGCCAAGCCTGTGTCTCTGGGTTCCCTGGAGCACCTGCTATCTAGGAGCTACCAGGAGGCCTGGTCACCTCAAAGCGGGTTGCTTATCAGTCTCTTTATAAGAGGCAGCACTGGGGCTGTGTCTGACACTGTACTGGGAGAGACAAAGCCGAGGCAAGGGTATATTCCTGGAAGGGCCTAGCAGAGCTCCCCAGAACCATTGGCAGGGCTGGGCTCAGCCTGCTGTGAGAAGCCTGCTGTGTGCTGATTAAGGGGCTGTGGCCAACGGGGGCTCTGGAGCATCAGGTGGGAGATAACACTTGCCTGCCAGGGATCAAACTGTGTACGGCCCCTGGGGTTGGGGCATAACGGCCAGCACAGCCTTTCCACCATTGCTCAGTGCTGCTGGCTGTGGTGGGCTAACATGAGGGGCTGGCAGCAGAGAAGATAAGGGCTGAGGCCGGTGCTACAGGCCAGGCTGGGATAATATGTTTTGCAGCTGGTTTGCAGAGGGGCTGGTGGGCCAGGAGAAGGGCTTCCCATGCGAGGCTTCGGCACGCGGAGCGCACGAGCTCTCCGCAGCTGCCTCCAATGGAGACCGTCGTTGCTGTACATGTGACGCATGGACCTACTGTGTTGGGCACTGTGCCGCCACGGAGGTGGATTAGTGATTCGGCTGCTCCTGTGAATCTCTCAGTGTGCGAGTCACCCAAGGTCCGTGGGCGACACTAGACTGTGGCACTGTGGGAGCTCTCCGTGTGAGGACCCACATGCCCGTCCCTGCACCGGGGCTGACTCAGTTGAAGCAGGCAGGTTCTTTTTATTAAAGCCACTTGAGTGCGCTGGGATCCCGGCTGTCCGGTCCTTGACCCTGCCACTGTTATGGGATGAGGAGGTTCTTCCCTTAAATGATGGTGTGTGTGAGCAGATGCCTCTTGAGCAGGTGTGTGTGGGATCGAGCCCTCCACTGTTCAGAGGTAAAGGCCTAGACACGAAACCCCACTGCTGGGAGATGCCAGCCAAAACACAAAGGTTTTTCCTTCCCCTGCCATTCGCCTGCCAGGACTTCATCAGCTCCCCCTTGCTAAGCAGAGCAAGGCTGGGAGCTCTTCCATGCCCCAGCAGCAAGTTCCTGTCAAATCAGGACTTTACCATCACCATGTGCGTGTGTGCACTGGGGACTAGTGCAGCCAAGTAGGCTGCCTTTACAGACAGGATTTTGAAGCAGGGCTGTCACATCTGTGCTGATGCTGGGCTGGGCGGGGAGACGGCATGTAGGAAAGCAGTGTGACAGAGACCATGGGTGGGTGTAAAAAGCAGCCGGCGGGAGGAATCCCCCTGGCCACCACAGCCGGAGGCTGAGAGGGAGGCAAGTGCGCAAGCCGCAGGATGTGAGAGCAGCCGCTTGCGGGAGTGGACGGGCAGATGAGGAAGTGAGAGGCCGCGGCTGGGCTCCGGGGGCGGGAAGCGGGGGTGGCACAGTCACTTTGAGCCTCTGCGACACCAGGGAAATTCTGCAGAATTTCCCCCTTTTGCTCAGCCCGGGGAGGCTCTGCAGCTGTCTCTGCCCCCTGCAGCAAGGGTCCGGCATGCGCAGGGGAAACCCTGGGGCGGCTACCGTTGGCAGGAGCTTTGTCAGTGATCTCTGCAAGGCTGGGAGCAAAGCTTGGTGGTTAAAAGGCCAGCGGCCCGTCTAAGGTTGTCGGCAGGTGTGCAGCTGAGCCCCAGGGCGACAGCAACGGGAGACATCAGCCAAGTGTCTTTAGAGTGGCTGCGCTGCCTTGCCCAGGGGTATGCGATTGCTACCAGAGATCAAACCTGGCGTGTCTGGAGCTTCAGCCTCAGACAGCCAAACCTTCAGGCAGGCCCATCGACTTGCATGCATGGCCCAGCTGCCTCTGAAGAGGACAGGGCCTCGTGCTGAGTGAGACTGGGTCAGATCCCACGGTTCACTCTGAATATAGAGAGCGGTAGTTAGTGAACAGCATAAGGTAGGAGGCTGGGAAGAGATGCACCTTATAGACCAACTAAACCAGACGTGTATAAGTGTTCATCCGCTGCAGCTCACTTCACCGGTTGCTGTGAAAAGACATGCACAGAGCAGTCTGTCAAATAGCTGGTAAGGCGCATCGCTCCCCAGCCTTCAGGCTGGGTGTTGCCATCTTGGTTGCTCTCTGGGAAGTCAGCTGAAGGCTTTTGCCCAAGCGAGGGAGTCCAGGCCTTGGTCTCCCGTTGGCTGGCATGGAGGAAGGGTGTACTTTCTCTCGGGTGCGGAGCCAGGCCCCAAAGTGTTTAGTCAGCTCTTACTCTGGCAACACCCTGGTAGGAATTTGAAGGACATGGAGGACCTCAGAGCCTGGGCCCACCAAGTGTCTTAGAGATGAAAGAGAGATAGATGAAGGTCAGTTGGGGCCACATGGCAAAGAAGGGCTAGTTGTGGGGCGCCCACCCCGAGAATCTGGGGAGGGGCCTGACTTGCAGAAGTGTTCGAGCGTGTGGACCTCACTGACATGTCTTGGGCTGGGCCTCCAAGTCTTTGTTGTGGTCTTATCAGGGGGATCACTCTAAAGCATTCATAGGATTGAGGAGAAGACCAATTGAGCTTGCGCTCCTTGGGACTAGGGAGATCTTCCCTGCCTCCATCGGGGGGGAGTGCTCAATGGACCGATCGCCAGCAGAGTGGGGACATCATAGGATGTATGATGTGCTGTCAGTGCATGGAGGGGACTGATACAGGCCTGGAGGTGGGGAAGTCAATCTCCATGACCCAGTCAGTCTAGAGCTTGCTGATTTACTGTGCGGAGGCTTGTGGAGAGCATGGGAAGGTGCTGTGATGTAGGGGCTGCAGGGCAGGCTCCCAAAGGCCTGTTCCCAGCTGTCACTGGCTGTGTTGCCTCCATTCCCCTGTGTCCTGTCTGCCTGGACTGCAAACCTGTTGGGCCAGGCCTTAACCCCGGTGGTGACTCAAAGGGGACCGTAAGGCAGATACTGTGACGGCAAGTCACTGCTGAAGGGAGCTGGTGACCATGATAAGGGCCGAGAGCTTCTCATGGCCACAACCAGCAAAAGCAGGGAGGGAAGCGTGTGTCCATGGCCTGCTTGTTTCCAGGCATCTGCTGCAAATGGGACTTCCCAGGGTGACTGAATTGGCCTGCTGTTTTCCAGGTGATCAGGAGGCACAACCAAGAGGAGAAGCTGCTGTGCTTGGTCCGGCACCGGGCTGGTCACCACTGCCAGAATGCTGTCATCATCATCCTCATCCTGGCCTGGGAAGGCATCCCCCGCACCCTGGGTGACACACTCTACCAGGAGCTCACCGACACACTCACCAAGTACGGGAACCCCACGACCCGCCGCTGCGGCCTGAACGATGAGTAAGTGTCACTTTGCATCAGCTGCACAGGCTGCCCTTTTATGCCGTGCAAAGCAGCTTCAAGGGGGGTGGTTTTGGGGGAGGTAATCGCTGACCACTGTCCCATGAGAAGCCATCTTCAGGGCCAGGAAATCAAACCAAGGCCCTTGCTGCAACCGGTGGCACTTTGTGCTGACAGGAGCCGTTTTATAAGGGAAGATGGGAGCTGTGGAAAGGCTGAGAGATCCTGTGCCCTGCATGGTAGTTGGGTGGTGCTTACACAGGTACAGGTGGACGGTTTGAATCCCAGGAATGGTAGATGTCTGTGAGGAAAGGCCTGTGTGTCCCCTCTGTAGAGCCAAACCAGTGGGATACTCTTGGGTCTTGGTCTGCTCCAGCTTCTCAGTACCTCCCTCCCTCCTTCCCCCTGCCCTGCCCAGCCCAGCTCCACCTCTTGACTGGGGAAGGCTGATTGCTAGGTCCACGGGCGCCATGTGATGTGCGAGGAAGCTGGCCCCATAGCCAGTGAGTGAGAGGGCCTGCCTTTGGCTTTCTGTTGCAGTCGAACCTGCGCCTGTCAAGGCAAGGACCCCAATACCTGCGGTGCTTCTTTTTCCTTTGGCTGCTCCTGGAGCATGTATTTCAACGGATGCAAATATGCTCGAAGCAAAACTCCCAGGAAGTTCCGGCTGGTGGGAGACAATCCCAAAGAGGTTCGTGCCTTGGCTGGGCGTGGCGGGTCTGTGGAGCGTGGATCCCAGTTGTGCAGATGAAAGGACATGAAAAGTAGTCCTGCTAAAATGCTCTGCCGCACTCCTGGCATGACCTTCCTGTTCAGTGCACTAGGGGAAATCTTGGCCGTAGCGAGGACAGTAGCAGAACTCTGGTTGGCTTAGCTGGAGCCAGGAGGGCGCGATGGTGCGGCTTGGTTCTCCACTGTCACCTGTATGCCTCTGGGTTAGCTCAGCTGAGGCCACAGGGTGTGCAGAAGGGAGCTGATACAAGAGGCAGAACAGCTGGAAGCAGGTAGCAGCTGCCTTTTGTCTGTGTCTACAGATGCTCAGACATGATGAAACCCTGGGGCCTGCCTCACGAGAGGTGCCGTTGCTTGGAGCCTTTGACTCGACCTTGGGACTCTGCCTAATAGAGTTATAGAGCGGTGGGGCTGGAAGGGATCTCCAGAGGTCATCTAGTCCAGCCCCTGGCCTGAAGCACAACTGCTCCGGTCCAAACCGATAGATACATGTGAGCTCAATCCCAGAAATCCTGGTGTGAAAGGCTCTGGCTTGTGCCACATGTGAAATGACCTGTGTGCTCTTTCCAGGAAGAAAGTCTGCCCTCCTGGGGTCCCGATGGGCATGGGACACTGGAGGATACCCACTCTCTATCACTGTTCTCCTTTCCAGGAAGAGCTGCTTCGGAAGAGCTTTCAGGACCTGGCCACGGAAGTTGCCCCGCTTTACCGGAGGCTGGCGCCACAGGCCTACCAGAACCAGGTACCCAAGAGAACCGCTTTTCTCCTCTGCTCTGCTGTCAGCCCTGCTCACTCAGCCGGCTCTGACTTCTTGTATGTTTGCAGCAAGAGATTCAGTCCCAGTCCCAGCTGGCAGCACTAATATTGCTTTAGCAAGAGGCATGAGGCCCCCAGAAGATGGTTTGAAGCAGGGAGAAGTGATAATGAACTTGGGGATAATGTTCTTTGAAGCCCTCCTGAGAGCAGGAATGGGGGCCCATCTCCCATACCTCATTGGAGGCAGTCAGTCAGGCTAATGTAGCCCCTGGACAGTTTAGTGCCCCCAAATGATTCACTGGCAAGCTGGGTGTCACCCCCAAGAGGAGGTGGCCTGGGGGCATTTCATGGGGAGTGCAGGCTCCATCTGTACCACCCTTTTCTTGCTGTGCAAGAGCCATTTGTGACAGAGGCTGGTCTTCGTAACCACAGCCAGAGCACAGGATACTCAGAGCCAGATAGAAAGCAGGCCAGGATTTGGCTGCCAGGATACTGCAGCAGCACTGTCACTGTTCTCTGGGTGCGTTTTGGCCTTGTCTCTATGTAATCCTAGAGAAATCCAGCCTCTGTTCGGTCTGTGTCTTCCCAGATGGCTATGGGCCTGGGAGGCTCTGACTCGGGAGACCATGTAGCAAAACAGACCCAGGCTTAAGTTCTGATTCTTCTTTGTATTTGTGCTCTTTTACACCTCTCTGGCTTGAGAGCATGCATAAGTTAACAGCTGCTAAGAGACTCTGGAAGAGCAGTGGCTGCATTCAAGGCTGGGCCCACAAAGAGCCTGATATTCTTCTTAGAGGCCTAAGTGATGCCCTGTCCCACCCCGTCTAAGAGCCTGGAGAGCAGTTACCAGGTCCTCCTCCTCCCAGCTTCTTGTGACTTGGTTTTGAGGCTCAGGTCATGGAGTGATAGGCAAACGGGGTGGCGTTTATATGGCTGCAGATACTTGAGCAAGGGTGAATAGGAGCCCATGTAGGCCTTTGAGTGCATTTTGGGGTCTGCTAGATGGGGCAGGTAACCCTCCGGGAGCCCTATCAGGTATCTGGGGTGTCTGAAGTGCTGTCCTAGCCCTTTTGGGTAGGAGGCTTGCTGAGTAACTGGTACGCTGGTTACAGACAGGGCCCTGTAGGCACCCGTGTCATGGCAGCTGTGTCCATCCCTTCAGGTCACCAACGAGGATATAGCAATAGACTGTCGGCTTGGCCTGAAAGAAGGACGGCCCTTCTCCGGAGTGACAGCATGCATGGACTTCTGTGCTCATGCTCACAAAGATCAGCATAACCTCTACAACGGATGCACCGTGGTAAGGGACAACTTTGGTCTTATCCTCTAGAAGGGAATGGGGAAGAAAGGGGGCAACACTGGTCTCTCTTAAGACCCCCCTCTGCCCTGCTGGTAAGGGGCAGCTTTATCAAAAGTAGATAGCTTGAATGGCTCCAATGGAAGCCCCTTCTGTGTCTGCCATGCAGTAATGTCTAATGGGGCTCTTACTGAAGACTGCAGGGAGGCAGCATAAAATACTGAACGCCCCCCATCCCAGACCGGGATCCGGGGTTCGGTTTCCAGTTCTGCTCTTGGTATCATTTGGGACCTTCACAGAAATCCCAGAGAAGTGGGGCTGGAAGGGGCCTCCAGAGGTCATCTTATCCAAGCTGCTTTCCGAGGCAAAATCAGTCCTGTCCAGCCCATCCCAGACAAATCCATAATATCACCTCTTAATACAATGACTGTCAACAGCACGGGGAAAGCAGGGGGCCCACGGCAGCCAACTTTCTGCTTTTGTTAAAGGTTGTTAATAGATGCACAGCGAAAGGGGCATGGCCTCTCCTACGGAGGAAGGAAACCTCCCCCACAGTCCGTACCTGTCTGACTGTGGGCTTCTCCCCCTGCCTCAATTTCCCCATGTTGGGTAGGGATGCCAGTCTCCTGCAAAGCACTCAGAGACTTGTAGAAAGGAGCTGAGTAGGTTTCAGGGCTGGTTGCTGTTCAGAGAGCATGTGTAAGCTGCAGTGGGGTGGGGGGTGTGCCTGAGACCCCCACCCATCCAGTCGGAAGTGGACGGAGACCCCTCAAACCTCTGTCACCAGCACCTATGTGACATCTGTAATCTGTACTGACCTAGGCTGGGCAGGCAACTGACAGGCAGGAGGCCAAGTTGGATCATAAGGCAGACCGAGGCACTGACTGTGGCTTTGACTTGCCTTTAAAGAAGCCACGGGCCAGATCTGCCAGTGGTGAAAATTGGCCAAGATCCATTCGTAGATTAATGGATTGTAGAGTTGGAAGGGACCGCAATGGATCACCGTGTCCGACCCCCTGCCCCTGGCAGGAAAGAGGACCAATGTCAGACGACCCCAGGCAGGTGACTGTCAAGCCTCCTCTAGAAGACCTCCAAGTTAGGTGATAGCACCACCTCTCTCTGAAGCTCATTCCAGATTCTGGCCACCCTTATTGTAAAAAATTTCTTCCTAATGCCTAACCTAAACCTACTCTCCGCTACTTTGCACCCATTATTCCTAGTTACTCCCTGGGGCACTCTGGTAAATAGTGCATCGCCAATTCCCTGTTGTCCTCCCTTGATACACTTATAGGCGGCTGCAAGTTCTCCCCTCAGCCGTTTCTTGTGAAGGCTGAAGAGATCCAGATCTCTCAACCTCCCCTCGTAGGTTTCTTTCATGGAGGTCACTAATCATGAAGCAGGGCTGCTCAGCCTGCAGGCCGGATTCTGCCCAAGGAGTCATGTCATCCAGCCTACAGGGCTTCCCATGCATCTGGAGATTCAGCACCAGATGAGCAGCGGCAGGATTAATTGTTGCCCCTCTGACTTCAGAAGTACAGACCCATGGCCTGGATGTGTAACCATGTGTGCTAGATCAGGCCAGCTGTTTTGTGGTGAGATCTAGGCATACAGGATTGGGCTGGCGTAGGGGGTCTCACCTGGAGACCAACCCCATGCACCTGCCCCCTGGAGATCTAGCCTGCTGGCCAAGCATGCAGGGGGCCAGACGTTTGGTCATCTCTGCATTAAAGCCAGCAGAGCTCTGCTGATGCAGGGGGTGGAAGATGTGTTAGTCTGGATAGGCCCTGCTTAAATACTCTTCCCCTTACCATCTGCTCTGTGTCCCTGTGAGATATTGGCTACTGGGTTAGACCCCTTCTGGCTAATGGAGAGGAGCAAATTTAGCAGCCATCTTCTAGAAGGGAGGATAAGGAAAGCCCATACTTATTCCAGATGTTCCCTTTCTGAGGAAGAAATGACCGTGGTCTTTCCAGGGTTCTAGCTGAGAGGCGGCCTGCTGGGTTTCCTCATCCCAGCCTCTCTCTGTGCTGTCCAGTATCTGGTAGGAGACAGAGCATCTGTTGTAAGATTGAACCAGCTGGAGGTGGGGAAGTGGTGGAGAGAATCCCTCTGGCCAGGAGGTACGGTGCAGTACAGGCCATAGGCAGGCCTGAAAGTATCATGATGCCCCTTTATAAATCCCTGGTGCATCCACACCTGGACTGCTGTGCCCAGTTCTGGTCCCCACACCTCCAAAAGGAGGTAGAAGAACTAGAGGAGGGCAGCAAGGATAATGAGTGCCATGGAGGGGCTTCCAGATGAGGAGAGACTACAGAGGCCAGGCCTATTCTGTTTAAAAGAGAGACACTTGAAGGGGAGGCATGGGAAGGGTTTACACAATCCTAAATGGTGAAGAGAAAGTCACTCGGGACTGTCTCTCCCAGTACGAGAACTAGAGGTCACAAAATGAAACTAGCAGGTAATAAGTTTAAAACGAGCAGAAGGCAGTTTCGTTGAAGCTGTCCGTTTAGCCAGATTCACGAGGGACCAGACACGTTCTTGGAGGAAAGGGGCATGGGTAGCTGTGGAGGGTGGGAGTGAGGGGCACAGCCCAGGAATCAGAAATTCCTAGACCTGAAGTGCTGGAGGCTGCAAGTGAGAGCAGAACAAGGGGAAAACCCCTGGTCAGACCCAGCTCGCTCTCCCTTTCAGCTTCTGCTGTCTGCCACTGTGTGCTTCAGGAGACTGGGCTAGATGGACCTAAGGTCTGAGCAGTACTTATGTCCTGACTTATGTCAGGCTTATGCTTATGTCCTGGCTTTCCTGGGAGTCACCTCTGACTTGCTCCTGGCTCCTGTTCGCCGATTCCACTACTGCAGGGGCAGGCCCAGACACTTGAGACAGGTGTGGGACCAGTGCATCTCTTCCCTCCTCTTCCATGAGCCCTCGCAGCCCATCTCTGGGGCCACCTTGGTGCCATGTGGTCAAGGGCAGCCTTGTTCCATCCTGGAGCTGGCTGTGTTCCAGCAGTGGGGTTGAGCCATGCCTGGATCTAGACCATCTAGAGGCCTTGAGCTGCTTGGATGGAAGCAGCTGGTGAGGGGAATGAGGGTCCGGATGGCCTGCCTAGCTTTTCCCTTGTGCCTGTGTGCCAGTGATTTCACGTGGAGCGTGCAGCCAGCGATGCTTGTAGGGTGTCCTTGTTCCCACTCTTCCTAGGGCTTACCAGCTGAGGGATGACTCTTGCCTCTCGCCCTCCCTACCTCTCCCCCCGGCCGCAGGTGTGCACCCTAACAAAGGAAGACAATCGCATCGTTGGGAAGATCCCTGAGGATGAGCAGCTGCACGTGCTTCCGCTGTACAAGATGTCCACCACAGATGAGTTTGGCAGCGAGGAGAACCAGATCGCCAAGGTGGGCAGTGGCGCCATCCAGGTTCTCACTTCCTTCCCCCGCGAGGTGCGCAAGCTGCCTGAGCCCGCCAAGTCCTGTCGGCAACGGCAGCTGGAAGCCAAGAAAGCAGCAGCAGAGAAGAAGAAGCTGCAGAAGGAGAAGCTGATCACGCCTGAGAAGATCAAGCAGGAAGTGCTTGAGCTCCCGGTGCTGCAACAGAACACAGGTAAGGGCCCTGGCAGCTGGTGGCAGGGCTGGCTGTGAGCCTGGCTGTGCGTCCTCCACCCACAATGTCAATCCGCTCTCCCGGCTCTGCCTGTCTGGGGCACGGACAGCGAGCTGTCGCGTTGGTGTCTCTCAGAGCGCAGTGCCGTGACAGCATGTGACATAGGAGGCAAAAAGAAGGTGCTGGGTAACATGGAGCCTCTGCAGGACACGCTAGGAAATCTGGTTGTCACAGCAGATGACAAGGCTAACCTATTTAACAATTTCTTTGCCTCCATTTTCCTGAGCCAGGGACTGGATCAGCCCATCCGCCAGGACCCCTTTAGGTCTCAGGGGTGGCACACCCAGGCCTAGAGTCAGAGAGGACCTAGTCAGGGAACTTCTGGACGGACTGGACGTATTTAAACCAGCTGGTCCTGACGATCTCCACCCCAGAGTGCTGAGAGAATTAGCAGAAGTCATTGCAGGACCCCTGGCACGGCTTTGCGAGCACTCGTGATGCTCTGGTGCGGTGCCAGATGACTGGAAAAGGGCCAGTGTGCTTCCCATTTTCAAACAAGGGAGGAAGTAGGACCCAGGAAACTATAGGCCAGTTAGTCTTACCTCGATCCTGGGTAAGTTTTTTGAGCGTTATCCTGGTGCATGTCCACTAGTGTCTGGCAGGGGAGATTATGCTTAGGAGCAACCAACATGGGTCCATTAGAGGCAGGTCCCGTCAGACCAACCTGTTGGTCTTCTACGACCAGGTCACAAAAATCTTAGACACAGGGGTAGCAGTGGATGTAGTCTTTCTGGACTTTAGGAAGGCCTTTGAGACTGTCTCTCACCCCATTCTCATTAAAAAACTAAGGGACTGTGGCATGACTATCTACACAGTCAGATGGGTCGCTAACAGGCTGGCGGGCTGCACCCAGAGAGTGGTGGTGGATGGGTCTTATTCGATCTGGAGGGATGTGGGCAGTGGGGTCCCCCAGGGCTCAGTCCTCGGGCCCGCACCGTTCAACATCTTCATCAGCGACTTGGACAAGGGGGCAAAAAGCACCCTCTTCAAGTTTGCTGATAACGCTAAGATGTGGGGAGAAGTGGGCATGCTAGAAGGGAGGAATAGGCTGCAATCAGACCTAGACAGGTTGCAGGGGTGGGCGGATGAGAACAGGATGGGTTTCAACACTAGCAAGTGCAAGGTGCTGCACCAGGGGAGGAAGACCCAGCAGCACACCTACAGGCTGGGGACCTCCTTTTTTGTCAGTGCAGAGGCAGAAGAGGATTTTGGAGTCATTATTGATGCCAAAATGAACATGGGCCGACAGTGTGGGGACGCAGTCAGGAAGGCCAACCACACCTTGTCATGCATCCACAGATGCATCTCGAGCAGGTCCAAGGAGGTGATCCTCCCCCTCTATGCGACACTGGTCATGCCGCAGCTGGAGTACTGCGTCCAGTTCTGGGTGCCACACTTCAGGAGGGATGTGGACAACGTGGAGTGGGTCCACAGGAGATCCACTCGCATGATCAGGGGGCAGCAGGGCAGGTCCTGTGAGGAGAGGCTACGGGACTTGAACCTGTTCAGCCTCCGCAAGAGAAGGCTGACGGGGGACCTAGTGGCTGCTTATAAACTGTCCAGGGGGGACCAGCAGGCACTGGGAGAGTTGCTGTTCCCCCGAGCACTACCAGGAGTGACAGAAAATAGCGGTCACAAGCTAGCAGAGGGTAGATTCAGGCTAGACATCAGGAGGCACGACTTCACTGTCAGGGCGGCTAGGATCTGGAACCAACTTCCAAGAGAAGTGGTGCTGGCTCCCACCCTGGGGGTCTTTAAGAGGAGGTTAAACGAACACCTTGCTGGGGTCGTTCGACCCCAGTACCCTTTCCTGCCATGGCAGGGGGTCGGACTTGATGATCTGCTCAGGTCCCTTCCTACCCTACCAACTATGAAACTATCAACTATGTTTGCTCTTCAGCCAGGCTCCTGGGTCCCGTGTGGCACGTGTCAGAAGTATTCTCAGTGGCAGGCAGATTCTGTCAGGCCCTTGAGCCTTTTCTCCCCTTCTCTTTCATGCGGTCCTTCTGTCACCCCCAGATCCTGCTGTCCTTTCAGTAGCATTGATCAGGTCCAGCACTGTTTGGGAAGGTGGAGGGTGGCTGTGCAAGCTGCTGTCTCAGAAGCCGCTCATCCTGTGATCATCTGTGGGTGTATCGAGGTGGCTGATGTAAAGACCACCTGTCCTTCCCTTGCCTGCTCCACCACACATCTGCTCAGCTGCTGTGACACTGTGTCATGACCTTAGCCCATGTCTATCAGCTCATTCGCAGCTGCTTTGATCCCTGAGACTCTGGCTAACACCAGGCACTGGGTTTAATCCAGTTGACTTGTGTTAAAATAAGCGCAGAACATCCCTTTGCCCATGTGTCCTGACTGGCAAGTAACTCAAATTCACCTTGATTGTCCCCATGCAAAGCAGTAATTCAGGTACTTCACAGGTAGAGATGCCAGGGTTGGCTGTCATAATTATGGAAATCCTAGAGAAGCGGGTTTGGAAGGAACCTCCTGCAGTTATTTAGTCCAAGCCCCTGCCTGAGGCAGGATCAGCCCTCTCCAAACCATCCCATACAATCTGAAATCTAACCCTGTTGAACCCTGTCAGGCCCCGGCCACTCACCCCCTTGCTCTTTGTCCTGTGCCCACAGGTCTAGCGCTGAAGAGCGGTCTCCCCCAGCAGCCGATCAAACCTTCCCTGCAAGTGGATCCACAGCCACATTACAACACCTTCAAGTACAACGGCAACGCGGTGGTGGAGAGCTACTCGGTGCTGGGGAGCTGCCGGCCCTCAGACCCGTACAGCATGAACAGTGTTTACTCCTACCATTCCTACTATGCACAGCCAAATCTGCCTTCCATGAACGGGTTCCATTCCAAGTTCACACTCCCCTCCTTCAGGTACTACGGCTTCTCCAGCAGCCCCATGTTCCCCTCGCAGTTCCTTGGCTACGGTGCTGCCGAGCAGGCCAGCACCTGGGTGGGCGGCAGCTACGACAAGAAACCCGACATCCAGGCGCTGCCGGAGAACCTGAGCCACGCGTACCGGAGCGCAGACTTCCCCGAGCCCATGCCTCACGTTGTGCGCAGCAAGAGCCACCACCAGCGGACATACGAGCGAGCCAACCGCTACACCTCCCAGAAGGCGGTGACAGCGCCCCACCGGACCCACCCGGCGGCGGAGGAAACCCCACCGTTTTCCCCCAGTGCCACCTGTTTCAGCAGCCGGGCGATCAAGCAAGAACCTGTGGACTCCCTTTCCCATCTGGAGTCTGTGCAGAGCCCCGGGCTGGGCTTGTCAGGGGTCCCCCTGTCGTCGCAGAACGGCGTGCCGGACCGGCAGTGGAGCCCCTACCCAGCCCATAGGAACGGGTCTCCTTCTGACAGGACTAGTAACTCGGAGGGCTTGTGGAGCATGTATCCACCTGGTGACGGCCCCTCCTTACCTGGTGTGGGCACGCACGACAAGCTGAGCTCGCCCTTCGGCCCTCACGCCAATGCGGCCAGGCCGCCCGCCGCGCCCATCCCTGAGAAGCCATGGAATTTGTTCCCGAGTGACAGCCCTGCCACTCAGCACGGTCCTGGCCCGGCGGGGAAAGCGTGGAGTCCTTGCAAAGCCAACGAGAGCAGTCTTGGCTTGGGGGCCGCGGCTCTGCCGGAGAAGCCCTGGGCCCTCAGGCAACTGGGCTTCAGTGCCGCCCTCAAAGGCAGTGCCGGGTTTCCAGATGAGGCATGGCCCGGGGCCAAAGGGGAGGAGCGGCGGACACCTACACCCAGTGTGGGGTTGCATGAGAAGCTGTGGGAGCCCTTTGGCTCGCCGGCCCATGGGACCCTGGGCTCCTGCCTGGAGAAGCCGCTGGAGGCCCTGAAGGCAGAGGGCGGCACACATGTGCCTGGCCTGGGTGCCCAGGAGAAGCCATGGGACCCCTTCAGTCTGGACGATAGCATGGAGGAGCTGCAGGAGAAGAGCGCGGAGGAGGAGGCGGAGGAGGAGGAGGAGGAGTGGTCGGACAGCGAACACAACTTCCTGGACGAGAACATCGGGGGCGTGGCAGTGGCACCGGCCCACGGCTCCATCCTGATCGAGTGCGCACGGCGGGAGCTGCATGCAACCACACCGCTAAAGAAGCCCAACCGGTGCCACCCAACACGCATCTCCCTTGTGTTTTACCAACACAAGAACCTGAACCAGCCCAACCATGGCTTGGCCCTGTGGGAAGCCAAGATGAAGCAGCTGGCGGAGCGGGCGCGGGCGAGGCAGGAGGAGGCAGCCCGCCTTGGGCTGCAGCAGGAAGCCAAGCCCTTCGGGAAGAAGCGTAAGTGGGGGGGCTCCCCGGCCATGGAGCCTCAACACAAGGAGAAGAAAGACTACATCCCCACTCGGCAGGCGGTGGCCATCCCGACAAACTCTGCTATCACTGTGTCCTCCTATGCCTATACAAAGGTAACTGGACCATACAGTCGCTGGATATGAAAGGAGTACAGCTCACATGGCCATCATACCTCAACGTCGGCGGCGCCAGAAGACGGCGCCGCTTTGTGGTGCTTTCCCCTTGTGCATGTGAGAGGGGGGGAACAAACAGAAATCAGCTCAAGTGCGACCCTTTCGACAAGCTGCACTTTGAGAGGAGCTAACAAGAAAAAAAAAAAAGAGAGAGCAAGCAAGAGATGTTGCTGTTCACCTTTTTCAGTAACCTACTATTTATATCTGCGTTTTTTTAATCTATCCTTGTACATCGCAAGAATGGAAAGAGAAGTTTATAGTGTCCTTTCGCAAAGGAGAGGTTTTTAATTCCATTTAAGATAATGTATTTATTGGATTTTTTTTAAGACAACAGTGAAGCCGCTCGTCAGAAATAGAGCAAATGCAAAAATGACCCAGAAAATAACGAACCAGCTTAAAGAAACAACAGCAGAAAAACAGAACAAGCCCCGTGTACAGCTCGCTCACGGTAAGGCTGGCGGGAATCTCAGCCTGGAGGCCACCCAGAAAAGTGCGTCACAGCGTCCAGCGGGAATCCCACCGCCGAGTTCTCTTTCTTGGGGACGCTGAGACCCTTTGGGGCAGAGGCAAGGCTGAGAGGCGCACGGAGACCCCTTCCTGGCCCGGTAACGGCTTCCCCTTTGGACGCAAATGCTGGGGCTTCACATGCGCCATGCCTAAGAGAGGCACGTTCCAGTCGTGGCTCACATGGAGCTCCTGCAGACGGGGATAGGGCCGGATTCTTGTGCCAGGGAACAGCCAGCTCATGGGTATGATTCGCCCTTGCACCAGCCCAGAAGCGTGACCCTCCGCTGGGGGGCGAATTTCACCCCAGGGTGGGGAGGAGAGGACAATCAGGCCTAGGGCCATCGCAGCGATGTAAGTGAAATCAGAAGAAGACCCGGCCTCAGCTCACGAGAGATTCTTTTACTTGAATACATTCTAACCCAGGTTGAAAGCAAGACCAAATGATCCAGGCCAGGTCGTCTTCACGCCGAGGGGTCGACTGGCGTTTTGGGGACCTGCCGCTGGCTCACAAGCGCTGGAGAGGACCAGGGGGTTCTCATGCCTCTGACGTCGGGAGCCTGTTCCCAGGCGACTTTGGGAACCAACCCTCCCATGGTCGGCGGCAGCCAGCGAGGGCCGAGATGAGGAGGGGGCTCCTGTCTCGTGAAGAACCCAGGAGGGACTGTGAATCGCGTGCGTTGCTCTGTGCCTGGCGCTGGCGCTGCATCTGGTGCTTTTGGTCTCTCGGGGACATTCTGGGAGGAGGGAACAGCACACAGCCGCCTTCAGCCTGCGGCCTTCCATGGTGCATACGGCCGCCCCCCGAGGGCAGCCCCGCGGCGCGTCGACGCCTTCCCATGCAGCGACCGGCATCAGCGGTGCTTCTCGGCGCAGCGGTCCTTTTTTTCTGGTGCCATTTTTTTAATCGCGATCGTCACGATGACGACGGCAACATGCGTGGTGCTTTTCTAACAACCAGAACCGTGACTCTGGCTTCCTTCAGCTCCCTCCGGCAGGTGGAACTGCGGGGGGGTGGGGAGGGGAATGGCTTCGAATTCGAAACTGGCTATTGAGTGAGGCTGGGTGGAGAGGTCATTCCCTCTGGCGAGAGCCGAATTGGCTCAGAGAGGCTGGGATTCCTGTGGTGAGAGCGGGAGTCCCATGGAAGTGGCCTCAGAGACGCAGGGTGAAAATCATCCCGTGCAGGGACTGCCCAGTGGCCGGGCATTGCTGGCCTCCCGGATCCCAAGTCCTTAGAGGTGCCGAGGGGGCCTGCTCCGATGGGAAGCGATGGGGCTTGGGCAGGTCGGTACCTCTACGGCGTGAATCCGCCCTGTGATTTCATGGGCGCTTCCGGGATGCGTGCCAGCGGAGGCCCCCAGCACGGTCTCTGCATGCGGGTGGGTTTCATTCTGCCGGGAAGCGGAGCCTGGAGAGAAATGATGACGTACCTCACGCCTCACAGGTGCTATCTGCCCCCCCGCCCCTCTCCCAGAAGTCGCTGGCAGCACTGACCTCGGCGGGAGCGGGACGGAGCCCCGTCACTGCCGTTCCCTCGGGCCCAGATCGCGGAAGCAGACGCCCGGTTCTTCGCATGCGTGGTCCCGAGATCCCTGCAGCTGTTCCTGGGTGGTGGGAGGGCCAGTGGGTCAGAAGAGATGCGCAACTGGACAACAAGACTCAGTCATAATCCTGCACTCTCAGGTGCCTTTTGGAGAGAGAGAGAGAGAGAGGAAGAGAAAGAGCGATAGAGAGAGAGAGAGAGAGAGAGAGAGAGAGCTGAACATGTAACCGTGCATAACATTTTGTTTACTGTAAACCTTGTTTCTCGCGCACTGGCACAGAATAACAGGATCTCTGTAAAACATCCTGAACGTTCACGTGGTCTGATTTTAAACTGTAAATAGTGAAAGAATTTTTTAAAAGCACTTTCACCTAGATTTAAAAAAAAAAAAGGAAAAAAAAACCCCAACAACTTGAAAGCAGTATGTTTTAAACAGATTATTGTGGGAGAACTGTAAATAGTGGCAAAATATTTAACAGGCTTTGTCCGTCCCTCATGATTATGGGTTTTTTTTGTTTTGGTTTTTTTTTTACTGTATCCTGTAAAGATGCATATATTTGACAAGGAAAATCGATGAGCTATTATCGCTTTCTTATAAATACCCAATAGCATATCAGGATCATAGAGTAATTCCAAGTCAGAGTTATAGGAAAGTCTCTAAACTTCGCCGTTGGAGCAAACCCAAGCACTCAGGGAGCGGATGTTGGGTCGTATAAACCGGCCAGGGTCGTCGCCCGAGGTGCCGCCGGTTTATGCCAGCCGCGGATCCGGCTCTCGGTGTCGGGGGTCCCGTCGGGTGCCATCAGGGTGGGCGGGAGCTTTGTCGGCGACTCTGACGGGTGCCGGATCCAGCCTGTAGTGAGCATGCTAATTTTTATAGCTTTGAGGAAACGTTGGACCTGAATTTCTCACAAATGGCTCTTTTTCTTTGGTTTGCCAGCATGGCTCGTCGTAGCCTCCGCACATCTCTGTGTCTCGTCTGACGACCGCGTCTTAGGTTGTTGCAGGGGTGCCTTGAAAGCTTTGCGTAGATGACTTTAGAGGGCAAGAAACTGGACTGTGGGTGGGGGAGAGGGAACGGCGTGCAGTTGAAGAACGTGATGGTCTGTGAATCCTGTCCGAGTCCTGCTTCTTTGTAGGTTGCTGTGTAGGAACACGTTGAGCAGCCCGCGCGGGCCCGAGACGCGTTGTGACTATTCCCATGCTTGGCCTTCATCCGCTCACTGGCAACAGCAAGGACAGTAGTCAGTGGAAGGGGAGAAGCGGGTCGCAGTCTGGTCTCAGGTGCCCACCTGGAGATCCAGGGTGATTTCCCTGGAGGCATCAGAACTCACTCTGGATTTACCCAGGTGGCACCGAGATCGGCCTCTGGATCCCACTGCTGGCTCCATCATGCTGGTTGTCCAGGCGTGGAAGCCCCGCATTAGGAGTCAAGGGAAAAGTGGGGTCACGGTGCCACAGCAGGAGATCTGAATCTGGAGCAGATTCCCCCTCTGTAGAAGGGCAGAAGGAGCGAGAGTAGACCCCGGCCCGGCCTCCCCAGTTTCCCACAGACTCCAAATCAGGCTGTTGCAAGCAAAAAGAAACCCTCCCGGGTCTCACCATCCCAGTTGAAATGAGATTTGTTCTGAGAATGAGCCCCGTCACAGTCTCATGGTGTTTTGTACACTACATCTGTAACCTACCTCAAATCGCAGTCATTCAAAAATTAGCATGCTTCAGACGTGTAGTAACAGAGGATGAAAACTATGCACAGCTCTTTACCCCTTGCTGCTCAGAGTCTGTTGAAAACAAACTCTTTGTCTTGCATGTGACCCGCGCTGTCCCGCGTCCCCCATGCTGTGGCCACCGTGGCCGCTTCTAACCGTGAAAAAGCCATTGGGATCCAAGCATTAAAAGACCCCAAGTTCCAAGACGATTTGACCCCAGGGGCAGACGTGTGCTTAGAGCCAGGGCATGATCCTCTGGTGCATCCCTAGACTTGAGTTGGTGTCACAACCCCAACACTTACCCCTGTTTTCCAGTTGACCTCTGCATTTATTACGCCCGCTAGGTTGCTGAGACCAGGTCGGGGCAAAGCCAGAGCCATTTGAATTGCCCAGCGGGATTCTGCTTGGATTTTCCCTGAGCGATTCCCCATGGGCCAGTCCTCAGCCATCATGAAGCGGGCGACAGGGTCACGTCAGTGGACACCTACCGAGGACTTGGCCTCTGGTCTTTTGTGGACTTCCAGCCAAGAGGAAGCTCCTGTTATCACAGGCCAAGGAGCCAGCTCACAGTCCGCGCCTAGCTAAGCGCACCTCGTTTGGCGAAGCAAGGCCCGAGTCTGGGGTGGGTCTTGGAGGCCAGAGCTGAACGCAGCCCGGCTGCCCTGTCACGCGTCACTTGGTTGGGAACTGGGAATCCGGGTGAGGGGGGCGCTTCCAAGAGGGCAGCAGGACTTCTATTTATTTTCGGTGCAACGTTTGCAGCAGGTATAACCGATCCATGGTGCTAGAACCACAAACAAGTCTATAACCCTGGGGAAATCTTGACAACGGGCGTGACCTTCCTCCTGTCAGTGTCACTCGCTGATGTCCACGGGAGGAGGTCTTGGGCCCACGCAGGTTGTTTTAATGCTCGCTTTCAGGCTGTCGGTCTCTTTCTCTGTCACGCTTTGCCTTGTTCCCAAGATGCAGCCGGCGGGGGGGGAGTAGAGCTCTCCCGACCGGTGCTTAATGCCCGCTGCTTGGAGCAGCTGGAGCTCCTGCACCCCCATGGGTACCATCAATGGTATGTGTGTCCCCGAATACAGGCCCGGCGCACTAAAAGCAGACAGTGCCAGGACACCATGCTTGGGCCCCTCAACTGTAGCCGATACGTGTCAGATGCTGGCCAGAGCAGATCACCCTGGTGCAAGAGGGCATGTCCACCACTGTAATCCCAGAAGCCCAAAGTGGTGCCGTTTCTTTTCGTGGGCTTCTGCATGGAGGGACGTCGCCCCTGGTGCTTTGTAGGGAGGAAGCCATAGTCTGCTCTTGCGGCGGCTGAGACGATGTCTGGCGGGCCTCCGGTTTCCCGTGGAAGTCCCCCTTCTCCTCCCCCCCAGCTGCATCCGGTAACAAGGCCCATCCAGGAGTGAAAAACAATGCCTGAGGTGCCTCAACTAATGACTCTTGTCCTTTTCTTACTGGAGGGTGCTTTGTGGGCAACCTAAGGCATATTTTTTCTTACATGAAATCTTCTACTAAAACGGTGCTATGGTGTTTTAATAAACTGTATCATGTTTTGCCTGATCCCATCTTGCTGAGGTGCTACCGGGGGCATGCGTGAACCGAGGGGAAGGGCCCAAGCCGAGGCTTGCGTGTCGTGGTCTTGGGTGACGGCTAGAATCCCTGCCCTGGATCTGACGTGCAGGCTGGGTTTCTGCCGGCTGCAGCAAGAAGTGACGTTGAGGTCCAGGCCCAGACCTTCAGCCAGTGCGAGAGGCGCCTGGGCCTGGAGATGCAATGCTAGGGTAGTTCTTGGTGCTGTTGTCGTCAGGTTGGTTTTTTATCAGGCAGGAGGTCGATTAAGGGAGAAATCCTGCTGGCGACAAGGATGAGAAGGGCTCTTTCCCGCTGGTGAAAATGATGCACTATGTGGTCCGGGCCATCGCGGTCTCCGTGAGCGTGGGCCGGGCGCCACAACTCTCCAGTCCTTATGCAAACAAAACACTGGTGCTGAATCCACGCTTTGCAGTCGTCTGAGCCAGGCAGGGGCACGACTGCCCCTCCTGCGGGCCAGCGAGATGTCGCATCTCTGCTGAGGGGGAGAGAAGAGGGGAAGCTTCTCTTACGCTTTGGGGTCTTTATTCTGAATTCAAACGTAGCCTTTCTTTTCCTTCCCCATCTCACTTTGCTTTCATACCAAGGGTAAAGAAAGACCACTCCTCCCAGTCTGCCTCACCCGGGCAAGCCTCCCCAAAGCCCCATCTGCTTTTGGTGACGGCAGTCTCAATCTGAGGTGATCTCCATGACTGAGACAGAGGTAGCTCAGGGTTGTCTATTGAAGGAGACTCTTGCTGCCAGCCAGCACCCAGGGCTGGATGCCGAGTCTGGAGGGACTCCGTAGGAGTCTCTTCGTCACCCTCTGTTCACTTCAGGTCTTTGCCCAACACTTGGTGTGAGCTGGTTGGCCAGTGACGTGGGCAGACGCTGCGTGAGCATCATGCAGGATAGATCCCTTTCCCCCACATCCCCCCCGCTGCTTCCTTTTGGGAAACTCCCTTTGGCCCCCTGTTGATCATGACTCTGTATTTCCCTCTGGGCCACTGGAAACCTTCCACAAAGCGTTCCACATGTATGTTTCGTTTGAGTGTTTTGGTGCTATTTTTTTCACCCCTCCTCTGTCAGCTCGTGTGCTTGGACGGTCTAAACTGTACAGAAACCAGAGGTTTGTCACATGCACTTGTTGTCATCCTGACCCAGCAGGAACATACCTCACAGACAGGAAAGCAGTGGAACAGCGGGGCAGTTGAGCAGTCTGGGCAAGGTAACTGCATGCGTCTTAAGGGGGAGAGGAAAGAGCCAGGAGGTGCGTCTGGGAAAGCTGATGCTGGGCTTCCTCTTGCAGAACTGTGCTGGCCTTTCTAGCTCTGTTCATAGGTTGCTGCTCGCTTGCATTTCACAGGGGCTTTGGGGAACAGGATGTAACTCCTCAAAGCATGTGCCTGGATGCTGCGGGCCGGATCCTCTGCTAGCACATTTGGTTATGGCCTTGGGCCCCGGAGAACAGATGTTCCCGGAGACGGGAGCATGATGCTTCTCTTAGCCTTCCCTGGCGGGGTCCCATCCACTCTAGCGGAAGGGTTGCCTGAATAACAGTCGAAGCAGCCGTGCCTGTTTATCAGTCAGAGCGATGTAGCCCCATGGGTGAGGACCCGGCCTGTAGTTTGCAGGAGTCGGTGACAGAGAGAACTGATGGGAACTGACCTTGCCTTCCTGATGAGGAGGAGAGGCTTGCTAAACACCAGCCACGTGGGTCTTGTTTTTTTTTTGCCCTAGAGTAGCAGAGCAAGCTGACGTCATGCTTCTGGTCCAATATCAGGGATCCTTTTGTTGTAGTTTTCCTTTCTGTCTCTTCCTCGCGTTAGCATCCATCGTTCAGGGATTACTTGCTGCCATTCATGCTTCGGACCCATTTTACCATCGAGTCCCTGGTTTTCACGCTTGTTGTTCGCTAAGAGAGGAAAGCAGGTTTGGTGTGGGTAGGCTGCCGCCGTCGTCTTTTTAATGCCTTTGTAGTTGGAGCAAAACGAGGAATGCAGGTTGGATGGTGAGAGGCTGCTTCAGTTCAGTTGATCTTAATGCCGTAACTTCTCGATGCATTTGATTTCTTGTCTCTTTGAACTCACATGCAGTAACCAGGCCTCCAATGGAGGCGATCTTGTGAATCACACTTGAAGATTTCTTTGTCGACTCGTGACTGTGGCTACTTGAAATGAAGTTTTATCTGGGGGTGATTGACCAACGGTAGATTTAACAATGTCTCAAGGCAATAGGATTAATGTGTATTAAACTGTAGATATGACTAGTACAGTAAATTTATGCTGATAATTTTATTTTGTATAATTTCCCCCGTTTTGTTTGTATTTTTTCTTACCCTGTTTTTCCTCCAGTGTTTTGGTAAATTTATTTTTAGGACACCTAAAAAAAAAATCGCAAGTATGGATCCTCCTTTTTTTTTTTGTTTTTTTTTTTTTGTATTTTATTATAAGTTACACACAACCAGCTGGTTTGTGAAATGTATTATTCCTGATATCTTTAAAATATTGTGGGTGTTTTAATAAATTTTATATTTATTTTTTGCACTCATACTCAGTGGTTTTTTTTTGTCCTCTCTTCCATCGTCTGCCCCCAGACAAAGACATTGCCTAGTCAATGATGAGTTGTCCTGAGCCCTGGACAGTATCAATGAGACCGGGGGCATCTGAGTGGGTGGGTGTCGGTGGGCCTCTACGGTGCAGAGAATAAGTAAAAACTCAGCCCCAGCAGGAGGCTGAGGGGAGGCTGGGGTATTTGGAAAACCAGGTCGCTGAAGGCAAGGCTGGGCCAAGTGTAAGTTCAGGGGCTCCCCTTTCATGCCAAGAGGAGTCCTGCTAAAGCAGGCAGGGCCCCATGGAGAATCTGCCACTGCTCCCTCTGACCATATCCCCGGGGGGCCAAGTGTCTAAGGCAGAACGGCCCCTTCTGGGGTTGATAGCCCACGGAAACATCTTTCCTTTCCATGGGAAGACTGGAAGGGAAGATCCAGAGCTCAGATGAGGAAAGAATGGACTCCACTGTGTTGAGAGATACCTGCGGAGAGCCTGGACTATCCGAGGAGCTGACAGGAGGTACATGTCTTGCACTCGATTGCCAAGAGGATGAGGCCTCAGGCAAACACCAGGTAAGAAAGTCCTCCTGTGAGGTGGGTGGGTCTAAGCACCTCTGCGTGGGCGGTGGGAAGCCTGCCAGCACACAGGCAATGGTGGACAAAAGAGCTAGCAGTGGCCACTCCACTGCCGTGTCAGACACGGGTGCTATGAGCAGTCCCAAGAGGAGGGAGGGAGAAGAGGGAAGATGTGACGGATGAAGTGTGATGCTCTGTCTTCCCTGTTGGCTAAGGCTTCCCCTCACGGACCGCAACGCTCCAGGGAGTGGATTTCCTCATTCGTGGAGTAGTCGCATCCTCCTGGCAACACGGCTTTAGGGTCTTGCCTATGCCCTTCTCTCCTGGCTCTGAATTCTCCAGCACCACCCCAGCCCTGTCTGCAGTGGCGTGGAGCTGTGTCCTAACATGCACGTTTTGCTTCCAGGTGTTGGGTGGGATAGGAGAAAGAGCCCAGGTAAGAGGCCTTCATATGTCCTGTCACCCTGCTGTTGCCTTCGGCTGTGGCTGAAAGGCCAGGTCAGGACTCCTGCGCAGACTGGGTCCACGGTCTGCACAATGCCACGACAAGAAATGTGGTGGCTGTGTCGGGCTCCTGCACGCTCCTGTGCGTTACTCAAAGCAGAGCATGGGCAGGACGTGGGAGCGGTGCCCGGGGTTGCAGGTGCCTGGGGAAGCAGGCTGGGACATGCATGTTGCATGTGCAGAGCCGATGGTGCTCCAGAAAGTGATCAAATAAGGAAGAGGATGAGGGGGAGGCTGGGAGAGGAGCAGGCTGCCTGCCAAGATCTGGGCAGGAGGTGGTGGTGGTTGCACCACCACTCTGTAGGCCGTCCCGTCCCATGGTGACTGGGCAGTGGAGTGGGTGGAAGCCAGAAGCAGGAATAGGCCTGGCCAGAAGAAGTGGGATAAAAGCAGCGGACCATGGCCCTCCGGGGAATTTATACCTGCCACTGAACCTGCTCCAGGTTAGTGGTTACCCTGTCAAGTGATGGTCATGGTGATGGCCAAGTTGATGCTGTCCCCGAGGTACTGTGCCAGACAAAGACCATCCAGGTAGCAGCCAGAGCTGTGGCTTTCCATCCCTGGCAGCAGGAATGAAATGGGAGCCATGAGACAGTGAGCATCCTGATGCAGCTGGGAGAGGGAATCGTGGAAACAGGTGAGTGAGCTGCATTTAACCACCCCAAAGGCATGACTTTTGGGTGCACAAATAGGCCCCGTCCCGCTTAGAATGACCTGCAGTTCTCAAGCAGTGTCTCCGGGCCTGGGGGAAAGCCACGGGCATGAGATCAGAGCAGCGTCCCATCCCACAAGGCTGGGGATGAGTTCCTCGGAGAGGCCACATCCTAATGGGGCAGTGGGTGCCACATTGAGGTGGTTTAGGAAGTCGCTGCAGAGCAAGCGGGCATCAGTGCTGCCTGGGGAGGATGAGCCTCTTGGCTCAGCATGGAGGTCTTGGTCTATGGTAGCTGCCTGCGTGCAGCTCACGTGGGCGACACGCGGTGTTGTGTGTTGACAGGTGACATGTCCTCAGCACCTCGTGTGCTGGCCCCTGCCCTGAATGCAGCCACATGGCATGGCTGACCCCAAGGTGAAGGCCATGTAACGCGGCAGTCCCTCAGGCTAGGAGCCACACATCTGGCCCGCTGAGACCTCCCACGGAGGTCTGCAAGGTGCAAGCCAGGGGCAAGCGAAGGGTCTCTGGTCCCTGCTGCTCATCAGCCCTGGAGGTGCTGCGCAGGGAGGCCTTAACCACATGTAGCTGCTGGGCTCTTGGAGGCTGGGTCTGCCCAGGCAAGTGTCGGGCCCAGGGCTGTCCTGTGGCACCAGCAGAGCCCAGGCCCTTCTGTGTGGGAAACCCTGGCACCAATGGATAGGACAAAGCCTCATGCAGTCCTTGCCAGCTCCTTTTCTGTGTCCTTTCCTGTCGTTGGTGCCTGCTTGGGTCCAGGGCCATCTCCTCTCATGCTGCTGATACCTGTGCCAGGGGTGTTTGTAGCCTCCGTCCGAGGCTCTGGGTGCAGCCCCGGCTGGGGCTGGTGATGGGGCTGTGCCAGCACTTCTGCTAGGACCAAAGCTGGAGGGTCCTGGCTAGACGGTCTTGCCCCTCTGCTCAGGCTCAGATCAATGATGCACTGGGGGCAGGAAGGGATTTCCACTGGTCTAGACTGGAGGGTTTTACCTTCCTCTGCTGTGGGGGCACGGTCTGGGCCTGGGGTCCCTGGAGCATCTATTGATCTCTTTGCAGGCACGGATCCTCCGCTTGCCCTGGGCAGGAGCAGGGGTGAGGTCTGGTGCTGTGTCAGGGCTGAGTTGGTGCCTTTGCTCAGAGATTGGACAATGGATGCGGATGCATCTGGGCTGGTTTGGCCAGAGCTGATCCTGCCTTAGGCAAGGCTTGGACTAGCTCTGACTTCTGGTGTCGCTTCCAGTGCCCAGCACCACTGCAGGGTGATTCGGTGGGGCAAACGGTCTGCACTGGAGTAAGTGGGAAAGTATTTGGAGTGGTAACTTGGAGTTGGAGACGAGACCCTCCCGTTTGAGAGTGGCAGCGGGAAAATCCTCATGCTCCCCAATGCCCCTCACTTGCTCGCAACCAGTGGTGCTGGGTTAGACGCTGGGCATCTGGGCTGGTTTGGCCCAGGCCGGTGCTGCCTCGGGCAGGGGCTGGCTGGGTGCGACGTCCTGCCCACCTGTCTGCTCGCCGGGGCCGGACCCCTGGGCAGAGCAGTACGGGTGTGGGGGGGTGGGCGCCGCTTTCCCCGCAGCAGGGTGGGCTTGGCACCAGGCCGTGCCCCACGGCCCAGGCGACCCGGCCAGAAAGCAGCCATTGAGCTGCTCCTGTCCTGGCCCTGGCGCTGTGGCGGGCCGGCTCCGCGGTCTCACACCTCTGCCCATGTGGCTGCCTTACATTGGCGGTGCCTGAGCCACTGAAAGCACCATGTATGTAACGTGTGCAGGGAGCCTATGAGGCTTCTGGGGGCGGGATCACACCGCGGCACAGGTGGCCGGGTCCCATTTATTGCACACCCGAGCCACCGCGCGCCATGTATGTAATGTGTGCAGGGGGGGTGAGAGGATCATGACTCCACGCGCATGGCTGGTCACTGTGCGCACCATGAGTGTAGGCCAGTGACACGCGCAGAGGCATGTCCATTGCGCGCCATGTAGGTAACGTGGGAGGCCTGGGCACGGGGCATGCGCGGCCGAAGGTCGCGTCCCGCCCCGCCGCCAGGGGCGCTAAAGCCCCGCCTCCCGCGTGTGCTATCCCGGCTCTCCCGCTGACGCAATCACCCCGCACCGGAAGAGGCTGCGGGCAGACATGGCGGCGGCCGCGCTCGGCGCCGGGTTGCTGCGGGGAGGCAGCCGGGTACGGGGCGGGTTTCGGATGTGGGTTCCCCCTCGTGCCTAGGGGTCCCTCCCTTAGCTGGGGGAGGCTATTGCGGGATTGCTGAGCAACCGCGGCAGTCCCCTGCAGGTGGTGTATCGCGCATGCGCGCTTTTGGAGTTCGGCCAATGGTAGCGGCTCCTGCAGGTGGCATGCGGCGCATGCGCGCTGGGCGCTGTCCAGGCGGGGCTGGGGATGCCACCTATGCCAGCGCGCCCCCTGCAGGGGGGACTGCGCATGCGTGCTGCGAAGCACGTGCTGCAGAGGGTGCTGCCAGGCGTGTGGGCAGAAGGGCCCGGGCTTGTCCCAGGCCGGGGGGGGCTGCTGCTGCTGCTGCTGCTGCTGCTGCTGCTCAGTCATAGCAGGCCGCAATCCCACCCAGCTGCTCTGGTACTGATGCAGCCTGCCCACCTCATCCAGTCTCTCCTTGCCCCCAGGCACTGCTGCTGGGTGCGCCTCAGTGCAGGACACTGGCCTCACAGACGGAAGGTGAGGCCCAGGTGATGCGGGTCCTGCAGGAGAAGTTCCCTCAAGCCTCTGCCATCAAGGTGGTAGATATTTCCGGTAAGCAGAGGCCTCTGGGCTGGCTGTGTCCAGTGCATGGCGTCGTGGTGGGGGGTGTTGGGGACAAGCAGAGCTAGCCAGGGCCCGAGCTTTGCTTGCAGAGCAGCGTGGTGGAGGAGGGAAGTGCATGGAGCCTGAGGTGTGGTGCTGGGAGCTGGTACCTCTCTGGACTGTTGAAGATGCATGGATCTTTCCTGGGAATGGTCAGTGCCTGGATGAGGCTGTAGGTTTCACAACTATTGGCAAATAGAAATACTCCTAGGGTTCTGAATTAGCCTAAGGGAATGACACAACACCTCATTTGATGATTAATGGAAAGGCTTGTATTTACTATAAATAATCAAAGTCAAATGAGCCCAAACCAAAGCAAAGTTCAGTAGTTAGCTATAAGGTGATGATTTCTTACCAAACAGGTGACGAGAGAGACAGTCTTTCTTCCACCTTCTTGAGAGAGCTGGGACGCAACAGCAGTTCTTGTCAGAGAGATCTTTCGTTCCTGAAGCATGCTCTGTTAGCTGTTCTACTTCTTTTCAATACCCCTCGTTCAGCAGGTTCAAAGCATTCTTGTGTAAATCAAGACAGAGTCCCAAGTAGTCTTTGGCAGGAAGTTCCTATTAATGAAATTGCTCATTATTGGTTATCAGCAGGGTTCCTGGTTTTTCCTGATATAAAATTGCAAGTTCTCGCATAAAAAAACAGAAATCCATATTAAAACTAAAGGCTTTCCACAGCCTCCCCCCACTTCTGCCTCTCACTCCCAAACCACTCCCCCCCCCCCAGCCTGCCTGGTGCCCCTCTCAGCCCACCCACACCCTCTGATCCTGCAGTCCTCCAGGAGAAAGCCCGCAGCTGCCAGAGCTATGGACCTGGGTCTGCATCCCCCTGCCCCTGCTCTCCCCTGTTGCTGGGGGTCTCACTGCAGCCCCGTGAATGGGAGGCCACATCACCGGGGCAGTGCGGAGTTTGCAGTGGTGAGCAGCTTCTCCATGTGGATTTGCTCTTCCTCGCCATGCCTGTGGTGCTGCGGAGGCCCCAGGGAAGGGAAGCACTGTGGAGCTCGCATGATCTTGTGGGGAACATGCGAGTTCATGGTTGCCTGGAAGATAATGATCATCGCTTGGTTGAGTTCACTATCCAGCGAAGGGTGGGTAAAGTCACTAGTGGGGCTAAGGTGTTGGATTTCAGAAGGGCCAACTTTAACTAGCCTTCTAAGCTTGCTAGTGAGGGGATGCGACTCAAGAACATAGAGCAAATGGGGTCCAGGAGGGTTGGAGGTCACTCAAGGGAGTGATCCTTGGGGTCAAAAGGAGTCTATCCCATTATGTAGGAAGGGAGGTAAGGGAGCAAAAAAGCCCCCTTGGCTAAACGGGTAACTCCAGGAGAGTCTGGGGGCAAAGAAAGAGATGTCTAGGCAATGGAAGCAGGGGGCAGTCACCAAGGAGGAAAATATCTCCCTGACGCGCTATTGCAGGGAATCAGTTAGACAGGCCGAAGCGGGGCTTGAGCTCAGGCAGGCTTCAACAATCAAGGATGGTAAGAAGTCCTTCTTCAGGTATATAGCAGGCAAAGGGAAGCTCAGAGCAACATAGGGCCCCTGCAGGACAAATCAGGACAGTTGGTGGTTGACGCGGGGAAAAAAAGCAGAGCTCTTCAATGAGTTGTTTGCTTCAGCATTTCTGTGTACCGACCAAGCCAGTTCCCCCACCTCGATCATTGACGGATGTCCACGTGGCACCAGTCCACCTACGCTTAGTTCTGAAATAGTTAAGGAGCTCCTGGCAGAGCTGGATGGGTACAAGTCAGCAGGCCCGGGTGACCTCCATCCACGGCTGCTGAAAGAATTGGCCAGTGTCATTGCTGAACCACTGGCACAGCTGTTCGAGCCCTCGTGGTGCTCCGGCCAGGTCCCTGAGAACCGGAGAAGGGCCAACGTGGTGCCCATTTTCAAGAAAGGGAGAAGGGATAAGATAGGTAACTTTAGACCAGTCAGTCTTACCTCTATTCCTGGGAAAATGCTAGAGAAAATAATCAAAGAACACACTTGTGCAGGCCCAGCAGGGAAGCGATGCTGAGGGGAAACCAGCACGGGTTTGTTACAGGTAGATCCTGCCTGACAAACCTTGTAGCCTTCTATGACCAGGTCACTCGCTGCCTGGACACGGGAGCCGAGGCTGATATCATCTTCCTGGACTTTAGGAAGGCCTTTGACAGTTTTGCACCCTATCCTCATTGGGAAGTTAGCAGACTG
>JAGPOW010001890.1:3766570-3777996 GCA_030014935.1 Caiman crocodilus | reverse complement strand
GGCCCTGCTCCTCTCTCTCCACACAAAGCAATCCTGCAGCCCCAGCCAGGACCCCACAACTACCTTTCAGCTATAGCCATTTGGACCCTGATACTCCAGAAAGCACCCTACTGCTACCTACACACATGCCCAGGATCTCCTGCCCACCTGCATCCCAGCATCACACTCCCCTACAGCCAGTGCAGATGTCGCTACACCACCCCATCAGCTCCCCCATTCACAGCCCACACCCCCAGTCCGGCATTACAGTCACTTCCCTATTCAGCTCCCTCCCATTGCTAGTAAGCATGCTTGCCCCAACATGGACACAACACAGGACCACAGGTTAAGAGAATATCAAAACTTTACTTGCTTACTCAAAGGTTCCCATCCCACAGGACAGGGTCAGCAGAGAGAAAGGCCCAGCACTGGCAAGACTGCAAGGAAGCCATTCCATCACAGGTCCAAAGACGGGGCATTGCCTTGCTTGGGGGAGGCGCTAGACCTGCTGGGCAGTCTCCAATGGCGCGCAGCCAGGCTTTTGCAGCCCAAGGACTTGTCACAAAGCAATCTCCCCTGCCTCTGATGTGCCGGTCTGCTGAGCAAATCTCCGTTTTCTGCCAACCGGGCCTGGCTTCAACGCTGGCAGTGTCGCAGACAGAGTGGCCGGCAAAGAGCTGTGGCCAGGAGAGGAAGCGAAAGAGACTGGCTGAGTCCCGCGGCGGGCCGTGCTTGGCCAGGACGGGCCTATCTGTCCTTGGAGCCCAGCTTCTCAATGAGCTCCTGCAGTGGAGCCAACTCCCGCCTGTCGATCAGATTGAACTCCTGCCAGAGAGCAGAGATGCTAGGTGAGCTGACCGCTCTGCAACAAAACCTTAGCGACTTGGGAATGCTGCACCGCTCCCACGCGCTGCCCACTGGCCATCACTCCCCACCCATGCTCTGACTACACAGCCTCCCTTTGTCCACAGCACACCCCGCCCCTCTCTGCACACCCCATGGCTTCCCCACAACCTACAGTGTCGGAGACTGCCACTGCCAGACCCACCCCGTTCCCTTCCTCCGCGCACAGGGCCACTTCCTCCAGTGCTTTTGGATGCACTCAGGGCCCACCCCCCACTTTACCTACACCCTTGCCCTTTGCCATCCTGCTCCTTCACCACTCTCCCAGCCTGGCACCACAAGAGGCCACAGGCCATGGCAAGCAATTACTGCCACGCACCCTTCACTGTACTACGACAGAGTGCTTCCCTGCCGCCTCCTTTCTGCCCTTGTGACTGCCCTGGCCATGTGGGTCTGGCCACCTGCTCCCCAGAAGGCTACCCACCATGCCTTCGGACCATTCAACTTTTCCCACCTGGAGACCCTCTTCCCCCCACAGCTGTAGGTCCGTGGCACGCTCCACCTGCCCAGCTCCCTCTGACCGCCTGCCCTCACCTGCACAAAGAAGATAAAGTGCTTGAAGGAGGTGTTGAGGTGGGCCTCCTCCTGGAGCTGCATCACTGAATCAAAGTGCTGGTGGTAGATGTGGGCGTAGACCCGGAACAGTCGCTTCAGGATCGTCTTTGCCACTGACATGAAGTTCTTGGGGAAGGGGACGCCTGCAAACGACCACCAAAGACTATGGTTCAGGTTAAGTCCATGCAGACGCGAGGCTGCCCTGACCCTTGTGCCTGCCAAGCCCTGTTCTGCATGGGTAGGCAGGCCTTCTGCCCCCACACTGACCGGCATGACACTGGCCACACCTCTATCACCCATTGTCCCCCTGGCAACAGTTAGCTGAGGAGTAGGGAGACTGCTGTTGCCCCGACCCAGCCAGACTGCCTAGGAGGCCCTGGCATGTAGCCCGTCCTGAACTGACCGCTTGGCTGTGGCTTCTACTCGTGGGTGCATACATGCTTCTGTCCTACAGCATGTGGCCTGCCCGACACAGCAGGAACCTGTTACCCTGCTGCATCTTTGCCACCAGCCACCCCTGGCACTAGGAGAAATGCCCTGCATGAACTGCATGGCCCACAAATGAGCCCCCTGAGACTGACTCCGTCTGGGACACTGCACAACATGCACCTCCGAATATCACCTCCCCTGGGCCTGCTTCTCTGCAGCTGGACGGCCACTACCTACTTCCAGCCCAAAGACCACGCTGCTTACGCCACACATTGCCTGGGCAAGACATTCCTGGGGAGGACTGCCCACACCGCAAGAGCAGCACTGCTCCAAACAAGGGAGAGGCTTTTGCCTGTCTTCCCACATGCTGCCAAACAGCCTGGGCAGGGTGCTGTGCAGAAACTCCTTCCAAGGATGCTCCACAGCCCCACTCTCCAGACTGCCAAGCCCTCAAGGCTCCGCTTCCACCCCTCACCTCACATACCACTGCTCCCACTTCAGAAGGCACATGGAGGCATACTGCTCTCTGTTAAGGCTGCCCTTGCAGCCCAAGGATGCCCCTGCACAGGAGGGAGTGTGCTAACCACCCTGCTGCACTACAAGACGCAGGGAACACACCTACCACTGCCTGCATCATAGGTCAACATTATCCTGAGCAAGCCACTGCCCAGAGAGCTGCCTGCCAATGCCCAAGCAGCTCCCCAGCTTTGGCTCACCATCCCAGAGACACACAGGCCCCACAGCACAGAGTGCCCCATTGGGTACTGCTACCACCCTGCCAAGTCCTTGGGGAAACTCAACAAGGCTCTGTGCACCAGCAGGTCTCTGGGCATCAAGCAGACAGCAACTCCCCCCTGAGGCACCACAGCCATGCAGACACACCACAGACAGGCAGCCTGTGACCGCACACCCGAGTAGCCTGGCCCATTTGTCAAGCAACTCCTGCCCAGGGAGCCTACTATCCTCACCCACTTATGGCTTTCTTGTCCCCAACACAGGCAGGGCCTCACAAAGGACCATGGCTGCCAAGGCCAAACACCCTGAGTGCCATGCACACGCTATGCCCACTAGCCCACCTCGCCTCTGGACCCATGGCCAGACCCCTTCTCTTAGCACCGGACTAAACAGACTCCATTCATGTTGCGGCACTGACGGCGGTCTGCCCCTGACATGCTGCTAGGTGGCCAGAACCTGTCAGCATTGCCTCGCCTTGCCGGAGGACCTCTCACCCCTCGCCGCCAGATGAGAGCTGAAAGGCTACACCCTGCAGCAACACATCCGCTGCCTGCCAGAGCCCCAGCAGGTTCCCCCATCACAGCCCTGCATCGCCAACAGCTCCCAGAGCCATGCAGGGGCCCACTGACCACCCAGGCTCTCCTTACACCCCTCTCCTTACACCCCCCCCGCACACAATCTTCAACCCAGACTGCAACAGGCAGTCACCTGCTCCACTTCTCCCACAGGCCCCTGGACCGAGTGGCGGGAGCAGCAACCTGCAGCACAGCTGGCGCTTCCTCTGCTGATCAGGCCCTCGCTCTGCCTCACTGCCAGACGTTGCACATGCACACAATCTGCAGGCACTGCCTCCGGCGTAATTTTCGAGCCATTCCCTGCTGCCTGCCCCTTGCTGGCAGCCACGGTACTTCCTTCAAATCTATACAGTACTCCTGGCCCATTTGGCAGGACAGGCTCCCTTTGCTCCCCTGCCTCACAGGATGCAACTTCTTCAGGTGCTGCGCTACCCACATCAGCAGTGCAGTCTCAAAAAGGCAGCCCATCCCTTGGGACCCACTCCACTGCAGGGACTCGCCCGAGACCCTCTGCCATGGCATGTCAACCCGGGTTCCCATGACCCATTCTGTATTGCTTACAGGACACTCTATTGCACCCTCACAACATGCCTGTGCCCCGCCAACCCCAGAGCCTAGGCCCGTCTCTTCCACCCAGGGCCGCTGCCGAGACGCCGGGGGTTTACCGATCTTTGACGGGAAGAGCGTTTCGTCATCAAGCTGGTCCTGAACCCACGTCATCAAGTAATCGATGTACTTTGGGGCTGAGCACTTAATGGGCTTCTTGATGTTGGTGCCGTCGGCCCAGTGGTATTCGTACCTGGGGGAAGGCAAGCCACCATCAGATGTCAATGCTGCCACTCAGTGTGCAGGTGGTTGCATGATAACCCCAGCCTTGCCTCCACCGCCTGCCCTCTCTTGGCATGGATTCTCATTCAACTCGCGCGCCAGCCTCTTCTTCTCAGCCCCACCTGGCCACTCCAATTTCGCACTCCCAGCGCAGACCAGACTGCCATCCCTATTCTTTGCTGGGTCTGTAAGGGCCCCGCATTGGGCACCTTGCTCACAGGGCCAAAGCAGGCCACTGCTCCCCAGCAAAGCCACTGAACCAGCCCATTTCTCATCCAACTGCCTGCCCTGTTCCTCTGGTGCACCCTTGCCTTGCCCAGATCTATTCTTGCCCAGTCCCTCAGCCACCTCTTCCACACGTTCCTCTCTTTGCTAGATCCATGCCTTTCCCCATCCCAGGATGCTTCCTGCTCGCTCCACATTTCCCAGATACGCACACCCTCCTGTAGCAGACAAGCAAGGCTGTGTAGGGCCCTGTGCACCAGAGCCAGTGGTTTGCCTGGACTGGCCTGTGCTGGCCCTCCCACACCACCTCTGAGCAATCTCCTGTCCACCATGCTCCCCTGCTTAGAGCCCCTCCTGGCTTGCTGGCTGCTCTTTTCCCTGGTTGCTTTCCCCTGTAGCCCGATGCTCTCCTGTCACAGCAACTCCTCAATGCCACTTCTCTTGGCACCACCTGCCTCCTCACCATCACTGTGCTCACTCACAAACAAGCTGTCCTCCACAGCCCAGTAACTCTCAGTCACTTGCACACAAAGGAACCTTCCTGAGCTCCCAGCAGGACAGAGACCCTGAGGGCTCCCTTCTGAGTCACAAGGGCTGAAGATTTCCTTGCCTAGGGTTCCTGCTAGGACAGGCGTGGCAATGTTTTTGCCCAGAGTAGCAAAACCCACCCCCAACCCTGTGGAGTCACTGCAGGAGGTCTGATTCTCACTGCTGGCAACAGCTGCCCAGCCAGACGACAGGGGAGGGGTCAGGGCTATGCTGCCCTAAGCTCCACCTCTGCCATCTGCCCAGAGGCACGCCTATAGCCACCCCTGCCCACGAGCCCAACTGGGACGCTGTCTGTAGCCTGCTAGCTGCAGCTAGCCCAGGTTCTGGTCAGCTGCTGCGGGCCACAGAGTTGTGGCTGCTTGTGGCCTCCTGCCGCAACCGTCCTGGCTTTTGGGGCTAGCAGCAGCTGCCCAGAGCCCAGGCTGGCTGTGGTGTTCCCAGCAAAATGCACTCACATGCTATGCTCCAGCATGTGTACCGGGGGTTGCTGGCCCCTGCACTGTAGCCTCGCACCCTCCTTACAGTTCCTGTGATCTCTGGCCCTGGACAGTTCCCAGGGCTACTAATGTCCCTACTCTGTTGGCCACCTTGTCTGCCTCTCCTCCCAGGAGACATCCTGTGCAGCTCATCTTTTCGAGGAGCCCCCTGCTTCTTGCCATATGAATTTTCAGATTCCAGGCTATGAGACTCCCCTGCCACCGTGCCCTTTCTTACTGACCTGTCTTGGGTCTTGCCTCCACCTCTCCTCCTTGCCCCTGCCTTGACAACCACTGACAGCCATCCCCAAACCTCCTCCAAGCCAACGTCAGCTGACAGCCTGGCTTTCTTAGCTTGGGCCCTATGTCCCCCCTTCTCAGGGCTCCCGGGCACCCGCTGACTGCGCCGCTCTTTTCTGGGCTTCCGCTCTCTTCACGCCTCCCGTCGGACTGCACACTATGGCCACAAGGCTTTCCGTGACACAACATCTCCCTGCCTTCTAGGTGCAGGGCTCAGCAGGTTCCACACCCTGACAGAGTACCTACCCCCAGGCTATCCGCACCCTATGCTGCTCTGTGCCAAGGATCCACAGGGCTGAGACCACACCCCAGGACAGGTTGCTGCACACGTGGCACCTCCGTTTCCTCACCTTGGGCTCCTCACCTCTACAGATAACGACACCTTTCCAGGAATGAGCAATGTGCCGCGGCACGCACCTGGCTATTCCCACAGAGTCACTGCATGTGCTGTGCCCCGAGAGCCGCACGCTCTGCAGCTCAGCCAATCTGTGGGCTGCTGTCCCTTCTGTTGGGCACCTGCTTAAATGTGTGTGCGCACACCAGGCTTGCGAGACAATGACAAAGCTCAGCACCCAGACATGCTCTCAGCAATGCTTACAACACACCTTGCAGCTGTGCCTGGAGCTTGTCACCCTGCTTATCGTCGCCTTGCCTTCCCCTTGCCTCCACCCCAGCAGCACACCCACATTCAGGCTCCAGCGGCACCGCCTGCTGCTGGCCAACCCCCACACATGACTGCAGCCTGAGAGGGACGGAAAGAATTCTGTGGTTTGGCAAGGCTGCCTGCCATTAGGAGACATGATACAACCACAGCCCTCTTCAGGGCACAACACTGAGGACAGTGCCAGAAGGATGCCCTCACCAGACCCCTGCACTTATCTGGCAAAATACAACTCTCCCTGCCTGCACGGATTGCACAGCTTCTGTGCAACTCCCTGCTTTGCCTGCTCTGTAACACTGCTTGCAGGACAAAGAGATACCTCCTGCATTGCTTGAGAACTGTGCGCCCTCAGGGACCCTTTTCATACCCACTTTCAGGTTCCACTCCTGGCATAATTTCAAGGCAAGCAGCTCCTGGCCCTGCCCAGAACTACTTTGCCCACTCCCTCATGCTCCGCACCTATGCCCCTGGCCTTCGGCGCCTCTTGCCAGCTACAGGCCAGCCTCTTTGTCTGGCCCCGGAGACAGGCTCTGGTCACGGGCATTCCCTTTACAGATGTCTGGCACGAGACAGTCATATCTGCATCCCATACCTATGTGCCTTAGGAACCTTCCCTCAGTCAGCACTGCTCTAGCAAGCACAGGTGGTGGGCATTGCTAACGTTATGCCACTCCATCCTCACACTTTCAGTGGTCTCTTCTGCACCTTCTCCAGCAGAAGCCTTCACTGTCACAGCTGCACTGCAGCCACAGCTGCACTGGGCCTCGTTGTCTAGGGTGACAGAACGCACAGAGAACTCCCTGCTACCCTGACAGCCTGGGCACTGAGCTGCTCCACTCACCCACATGGCTCTCTTCAGGCTGAGAATCACGGATGGGGGGGTCCTGCTCACAGCTTCTAGGCCTCTGCACAAGCACCCCTATAGACACAAAGCCCATTGCCCAGAAAGCAGGCCAGGCTCAACCCCACCACACAACCCTGCGCCATTCACCCACATGACGCCTGCCTCGCTGCATGATGCAGCCCTGCTGCTCCTGCCGGAAGCCTCAACAGGAAATCGCCCCAAACATAGAAACAGGAAATTGCAGGCCTCCGAGTCTCACACTGAGGTCGTTCCTGAGCAGATGAGATGAATGCTCTGAGGGAGGCTTTCATCCTTATCTCACTTGATGTTATTCCCCTGTCAGGCACCTTGGACTGCCTGCTCTCCGATGACGCTTCCCTTGGCCACCTATGCTATACAAAGCCATCTTCCCTGCTAGTGCTCCGGCAGACTGCGTGCCCTACCATGCAATAGCCCAAACTTCTTTCCTTCTGTCCTGGTGCCTATACTTCCAGTGCCCTGGCTGCCATCTTCACCAGCAATGTACCAGCCACACATCCAAGGCATCCTTCCGATTGTCACCTCACACCCTCCCAGAAGCGTGCCGTTTTGCCTCCTTGACACTCCTCCTTGCCTGAGCTATGCCCTCTTCCCACCAAATGCACCTGCCTATCTTGGGAAACCTGGGCCCCTGTCAAGACCCACTGGCTGCAACCAGGATCTTGTGCCACACCTCTTCCAGTTTCGCCCGGCAGGTCATGGATTTGCGCATCTTCTGGGATGATGCAACTGCAGTCACGAGCCTGTCCCAGCCTCATGATAGCATGTTGCCTCCTCCGGGGGCATGACCCGGAGCAGCCTCACACATGAGTCGCCCTGGAGGGCTAGGCACCCCCACCTCGCTCATGTGCACCCATCACTCTTGGCTGTCTTCACACCCCAGACCCCAGGACCCTGCTGCTCTTGGCCCTGGACCAGAAAGGCCCTTCCCCAACTCCTGCATTTGGCCTATCACCCTGCACCATAGGCTACAGACAGGCCCCTCTTCTGCCCAGACTGCTCGCTGTTATTCCCGTGCAAAGCCTCTGCCGCTGCTACTCCCCACAGCCCTTCTGCCCAAGTCGCACCTACTGCACAGCATCAACTCATGGACAACCCATTTGCCCTGTTCTGTGAGCACGAAGCACACAGAGGACTGCATGCTCTCCAGCTCGCTCACAGGACTCTCCCACCTCCTGCTGCTCTCCCACATACTCAGCATCCTGTCATCCAGAATCCAGCTTGCCTGATGCCATGCCGCTGCGCCACCCCCCCGCATTCCAACAGCTCCTTGCTGTCCACCTCTACACTTCTAGGCATGTGCACTCTGCAAGAAGCATACCCCTGTGGGACAGTGCAGCACAGCCTCCCAGACACGTGCCCTCCTCCCGCCCAGCAAACTGTACCCAGTTACCCACAGCACAATTCCTACCTTGGCCCAGCAGACATCACGGAACAGCTTGCCTCTGTGCAGAACTCAGTGATGGTCCCATACAACATGTTGATCTGGTTGAAGAAATCCACAGCTGCAAAGACAAAAGACTCACTGTGAGGTCCATGTGACCCTGGCAGACAATCAGTTGTGCTGTCCCTTCTGGTGGGGGAGCTCCCAATTAGGGAGCAACCCACCATCACTACTGCATTGTGGCTTTCTGGGGAGAACCCAGGCAAGCTCCACCTTGGAGGAAAGGCTCTCCTGCTCCTCCATCAACTCTCGCTCCACTGCCATACCTGACAGACACTCCTGCAGGAGGCCTCCATAGATTACGCCCTGGCCCACAGGCTCCATTTGCTCCACAGAGTGCCTCTGGCACTTCGGCAGATTTCCTATATTCTCCTACAGGCACCAAGCGGCCTTGTCTTTGGCTTGGCACCGTTGAGGCAAGGCTACTTCGAGGTAGCCTGCCACATAACACCCTGAGACTAGGCACCATGTGGCATGCTGCCTATACTAGGAGGACCTTGGGATACACGCTGCACCCTTAGCACCAACCTTTCCAGTCTCAGACACAGGCCGTTTGTTCTGACCCCATGTCAGCCTCTCCAGAGTCCCTATTTCTTGGACATCTATACAGCAACACCCTGGCCTCACTCAGCCAGCTACTGTTGCTTCACCATGCCTTGCGCCTCCCACTGTGATGCAGGTGACCAGAAACTTTGGCTCCTTGCCCACATTCTGGCCAGCTTGGGCCAAGTACCACCTGTCTTCTCCTCTGAAACAGTCCGCACAGAACTACCTGTACAAGAAGCAGGGCTGGCCTGGCAGGCGTTTTTTCCTAGACTTTGCCAGCCCAGGCTTCCTTACACCCAAAAGGGCGGCATTCTTTCTCATGACAGCAATTGGGGCCCTTTCTTGCACGCCGTTCCAGATCTGTGGGCCTTCCATGCCAGTTGCAACATGGCCAACTTCCTCTTCCTGACCCTGCTGGCTGCCTGACGTGCGCCCAGGATGCATGGGAGCAGTTTGCTTGCAGGGCTGCCAGTCAGGCTGATCAGCTGTCATCTTGTTCAGGCTGCTCTCCCCTCGCTCTGTCCCACCTGGGCACTTCCCAGCTGGTTGCCACAATGTCCCCAACTCGAGCACACGTGCATGTTCCCCCCCCGCCCCGAGTGCCCAGGCAAGCTCATTCCACCTTGTACTTACTATTGACGGCAATCCATTCATTCAGGTCCTCTCCCTCAGGTAACATCACGGCTTGTCTAAGGTTTCCGCTTCCCAAGGTCGCCTCAGCATGTTTCAGGAGCTCGTACTGATGGGAGCCTTCAGGAATGTTCTTCTTGGGTTTGAAGGTTTTTGATGACCGGCTGCCACTGAAGGAAGAAAGCCAAAGATCTGCCTTGGCTCTCCTGCATGATCCCTTTTGCACAGCACCACCTCTGCCCCTGGCTTCCCTCCAGTTACTTTCTCTTCTCGCTACACAGTTATCCATTAGCCCCATACGCCGGCCTGAGATTTCCAGACACCTGCCACACGGCCGACCTCCTTCCCTGCCTGGACACCATCTCCCGATACACAACATCTAGCACAGGAGCGACTATGTCATTTTCCAGACGCTCTGGACACGAGAGCCAACCTTTGGGCTCGCCGCAGCACCATTTAGCACAGCGCCTTCCCTGAGAGACGTTCCGCTCCGCTTCTCCTGCCTGACTTGCCACTTGCCTTTTCTGGCTCCTGGCCCTACGCTGCTTCCTGCCTCATTTGCCGCTGGCCTGTCTGCCCTCTCTCTCCTGCTGTGCTCCCTGCTCCCTCCCCGACTGGCTACAGGTCCCACTCAAGCCAGTTTTGGCCCATGCCACATGTTGGCCACCCCTGCTCCATCCCGCAAAAACAAAACATCCATGTAGCAATGGTGTGTCTGGCATGCTTATGCTTCCCTGCTTTCAGCGGGATCTAGAATGTGCCGAACTGGGTGCCCGGAACCACTTCCCTTTCACAAGCCTGGAAAGCCGGGACCGCCAGTTTCCACCTGCTGCAGGTTGCACTGAGCCAATGTCACTGTCACGACTAGAGGATGCCAAGTCCTGGCTTCCTGCCGCCACTGGGCCTCTCCTTCTCCAGCGTAGGTGCCATACGACCTGCACCCTGGTACTGGCCATTTACTATGTGCTGATGCAAAGCAAACCACAGGGCCAGGCTCCCTGCAGATCCCCAGTGCCCAACACACCAAAAATGCGCTTCCGGTAACAGGGGGAACTGCTACACCCAGGTACTTAGAGAAGAGCCCTTCCCTCACACCCTGCTTCCAGTCCTCTTTGAACACCTACACTCCACCTCGGCAGCAGGAGGCCAGGGATGGCACGACAGAGACAGCACTAAAGACAACAAATGCCACTACTACAGATCAAGAGAAACCCACCAAGACACCACCTGGGACCCACCTTCTCCAGCCCATAAGGTGTTTACTTTCCCCAAATATTACCCTAAGGTTTCAGCCTGCAGCAGCCTGGGACACCACTTGCTACGGCCCCAGGTCCCACCCCTGCCACCTCCTCTCTCCAGGACAGACTTTCTGTCTCTCTCCTTTGGCTTCTTTTGGGAAGCAGTCTCCCTGCGGTCAATAGGATGACAGGATCCCCTACGCCAGGCAGCAGCTGAGTCAGGGCCCCCTGTCTTCCCTCCCACATCTCAACTATGCAATGAAAGATCCCTCCAGTTTCTGGAGGGCAATGAAGCCACGCTCCCAACAGCAATACAGACACCCTGATAATTTGCACTGCTTCAGGTTTATTGTCCCCACCTTGAAATCCACACATCCACCTCTGCAGGCCAACTGCCTCAATGTGACCACATGTACCACTCTACCTAACTTGCTTTGGCAGCAGGCAACCCCTGACCGGCAACAAAATGC
>JAGPOW010001890.1:3716305-3762821 GCA_030014935.1 Caiman crocodilus | reverse complement strand
ATGTCCTGTCTTGGTGCCTGCCTGGACAGACAGCGGAGGCTGGGACAGACTCTTCCATTCCCTTGAAGCGTTCCCGTACGAGGAGCTCCTGCTCCCAGGACGCCTTTGGGCACTTCGAGGCAGCCGTGTGTGATGCTTGGCTCGGCTTGGTGGGTCCCTCTGATGTGTGCCAGGCCCTGCACGGTCTCCTTTGAAAGGGAGGTTGCAATGACCACGTGTTTTGGGGTACTCTGCAGCACCTCTTGTTTGGGAACGCCTGCCTTGGACTGCTGGCCCCGGCAAACATTGTTCTGGGTAAATGGAAACCTCCTCGTGTTACTTGGGAGGCTTTGTGCTGGAGACATGAGGAGGGACCTTGTATGACCCCACCTGTCTTGGGCAGGAGCCATGACTGGCACTGCGTGTCCAGATGTTCCTGTCCTTATGCTGGCTCACAACGCAGGGAAATGGTCTGGAGACTTGCCTGCTGGCAGTGCTGGGTTCCCATTCTGTTTCCTGACACCTCTGCAGAAAGAACCTCAAATGTTAGGGAGGCTGGGCCACAGAACGAGACTGCCTGAGCTTTCCTCCCATGGCAGGCCATGGGGACGTGACGATGGACTTTGGCTCCAGGGAAGCCAACTGCTGGGGTATGGGCAGATCCCTGACAGAGCTCCTCTGTTCTTTTAAGTTACCATGGAGTGGGGAAGGCTGCATTTCTTTTACCCGACTGCAGCAGATGCCACTGGACTGTGGACTATGCCACTCATGTTGTCTCAAGGCAGCTGTTTGTGACCCAGTGGCCTTGCTGGGCCGTAGCCTATTTATAACCGTTAGGCACTTGGGATGCATATCCTGCTGAGCTCCATGCACATTGCTTAAATGTGCTGGCCAAGAGCTTTGTGCAAGGGCCGTGTGCCTGGGATTGTTTCTCCCACCTCTGTCTGGAGAGACGGCCTTTTGCCGCACAGGCCTGATCCAGCCATGGGACAAAAGTGACAAATGAAGTCCTCCATCCTAAATGTTGCATTCATGATGGTGTTGCCCAACAAGAGGTTATTGCTAACTAGCAAGCCTGGCATGACAGCTGCCTGTAGCAATGGTCTTTGTCTCTGTCAGCCTTCTTATGAGCTTAACCTTTTTTTGGCCAGGGCTGAATTCACTTGCTGGAAACAGTCTGTGTCTCTTTCTTACTGATGCTGCACTTTGACACGTTGCTCAAGATTGCTGTCAGCAAAGTTGGAACAGAGCTGTTTGGTTAGCATGCTTTGGCAGCTGCTTGACTTCTCCAGCCAGCTGTCTTTCTAGGACCTTTCCTTACTGTAATCCTAGCTGTTCCTCTGGAAGTCGTCCTCTGTGGGTGTGCACTTCTGGTCCCAATTTAGATTTTGCACGGAGGCAGGGAGCTACTTTTGCTGTGGCTCAAGTGTCATGGGCTATCCAGCTGTTACTTAAGCTACCTTTTGAGATGCTGTTTACCAGACATAGCAGCCTGACTCTTGGACCTCTGCCAGTGACCTGGGTACAGCATTTCCTTTGCTCTACCTGTATCCAGCATGGATGCAGCCTGAGACTATTCATTGTTCTACTCTTTGCATCACTTAAATGCACTCTCCTGACCTTGGTTGCCCTAAGCCTCTATTTATAATGCTGTGGCTGGCACGCCTTGCTGCAAGGAGGTTCTGCCATGGGCATGTGGGAAGGCAGAGTCTTCATTTAATACCTTTTGTGTGCTAAGCAAAAATATTTGCCAGAGAGGCTTGACAGGCCTCTGTCTCCCAGAAAAGTCTGCCGGTGGATCCAGATCTTCCCAGTTCATGCACTGTGAGCAACATGCTACACCATGGTCTCTTCTTACCAGGCTGCCTATATGTTCAGGACATGGGGCAAGCCTCACAACTGGGTATATCACTGGGCCCACTTGCTTGTCTTGGAGGCAGCCTGGCCTCTGTCTTGTATGCTGCTCTTGGTGAGATGGCTGCAGCACCAGTAACGGGTTCTTATTAAAGTGGTCTTTGCCATGTCCAGCCTCGCCTGCACTCCTGTGCCTCAGAAATGTTTATGCGAGGCTGGGGGTAGGGAGGGGTGACACGGGTTAGTGCGAGTTCCTGCTTTCCGCACCTGAGGTAATGGTCTCTGTTGCAGAAATGACGCAGTTGTGATTTCGGGAAGGAAATTGGCACGGCAGATTAGACAAGAAGCCCGACACGAGGTCGAACAGTGGGTGGCTGCTGGCAACAAGAGGCCCCATCTCAGCGTGGTTCTGGTGGGTGAGAACCCTGCCAGTCACTCCTACGTCCTCAACAAGACCAAGGCCGCTGCTGATGTTGGTATGTTCTTGTGCTCTTTCAATGCTGGCCTCCCTACTTCTAGATTGGCTCTAGAGCTGCATCACTTTCAGCTTTGCTCTCCAGGGTACTTGTATCGATGAGTCCAGGGCAGCATATGTCCATTTTTGCCCATAGCTGGGATTTAGTCCTCCAGGTCTGGAAGGTGGTGCTCCACCTGAATTTAAGCTGTAGCACCCATTGTGCTCTGAGACCATGGCTCTGCTGTTTCTTTCTGTGCATCACAGGGAATTCTTAACACTACCAGGGCTGTTGGCTGCTTCCTGCAGCTGTGGCTGGCCAAGGGTCTCACCTCTCAGGTGCAGGGGCTCGTTTAGTTTTACCCTTCTCAGACTTACTGTGGCCTGTACTCTTGCAGGTACTTCTGCGTTGTCCCCTAGCAAAAGCTGCCAGCACTAGTCACTAAGCAGCCCTTCTTCCTGGTTGGGTGGGTGCTGGGTTGCTCAATCACATCCAGCCAGGGTGTGCATGTGACCTGCCACCCTGATGCAGGGCTCTCTATTCCTCTGCAGGAATCAGCAGCGAAACCATCCTGCGGCCAGCCTCTGTCACCGAGGAGGAGCTACTTGACTTAATTGGGAAGCTGAATGACGACACCAATGTGGATGGACTGCTGGTGCAGCTTCCCTTGCCTGGTGGGTTGGGGCTACACGCTAGGGGGTTCTCACTAGTCGGACCTTTTTGGAGAGGACTTCCACTGAGAGGACAGGGTCACAGTGCAGTGAAGCATGGTCCTGAAGAGATGACCTTGTACCCCGATGCTGTTTGTACATGGGTAGAGGCAACTATCTTGACCCACAGGCACCTCCCACCCTGGTGGAGGAAAGGCTACTGCCCTGCCTGGGCAGTTGCTGATATTGGCATTTTATGGGCCTCTGTATCAGTTGCTTATACTTTCTCCCATGTATTGCCCATCTCGGGGAGTCTGACACCTTTGCGTTTTTTTTTTTTTTTTTTTAAACCCTGTGGACAGAATTGACTACCTGTACTCGGAGGCAGAGTGGCATCTTTTTATACCCTTTCAAGTAGGGGAGGAAGTCGCTTGATTTCTGTAGCCTCCAACTTTCTCATCCTGATGATCTGTGCTGAGACCTAGCATGCATGTTGGGGATCAGCCTTTGATTGTTTCATTTTGCCTGGCTAAATGACCTTGAGGGCTAATGCTGTTCTTCTTTCCAGAGCATATTGATGAGCGCAAGATCTGCAATGCTGTGACACCGGACAAAGATGTGGATGGCTTCCATGTGATAAATGTGGGACGTATGTGCCTGGACCAGTATACCATGCTGCCAGCCACCCCATGGGGGGTGTGGGAAATCATCAAAAGAACTGGTAGGAGCCATAGAGCTAGCCTTGCTGTTCATCTCTGCACCTCCACCACAAAAGGCTTAATTTTGCTTTCAATTGAATGTGGCTTTTTTCTCCTCTCCCTCCTTTTTTTTTCCCCACCCCATGCTTCAGGGATCCCGACCCTTGGGAAGAATGTCGTTGTGGCTGGCAGATCCAAGAATGTGGGCATGCCAATAGCCATGCTGCTGCACACAGATGGCCGACATGAGCGCCCTGGAGGTAACGGCACGGGCTTGGAAGAGCAGTTGCCTGAGGTCTGTCATTTGGCTGGGAGCTTGCCCTTGCAGCTGAATTGTAACAGGGTCACAGAACTGTAGGCAAGCAGGGCTGGAAGGGACTCTGGGCCATTGTCTCATCTAGCTCCCTTCCCAGGGAGGGATAGTCCCTGGCAGGACCACCCCAGCCAAGTGTCTGTCCAGCTGGCTTGGGCAAACTTCCTGGGGGAGAGAATTCGGGCCTTGCAGGCAGCCTGCACCACTACTAGACCATCCTCGGTCAGAAGCTGCCTTCTAATGCTCATGATGAGCATTTGGTGCTCATGGGCTGAGGCAGTGTGCTAGAGCACAGGCTGTCACTGCTTACGGCAGGGGCGGGCAATTATTTCAGGCAGAGGGCTGCTTACTGAGTTTCGGAAAGCCATTGAGGGCCGCATGACGGGCAGCCCAGGGCAGATCAATATTAATTTTCTAAATTTTTTAGGGGCCCCACGGGCCGCATTTTGCCCACCCCTGGCTTATGGCCTAAGGAGCTAGGGCTTACACGTGGGAGGGGATATGACATGGGTGCAAATCTGTTACCCATGCACCGCAACTAAGAGTATGTCCAGGCAGGGCTGTGTTCTTGCTATCAGCAGTCAGTACCTTGCCTGTACCCAGCTTATTTTGAGTCCACTCCTCATCTCTGCCTGGGTGGAGCTTATAGACGCATGTGGAATGGGCTACTGATGTACATTGAAGCTCACTGGGCCTTATTTCGCAGGGGACGCAACAGTCACAATATCGCACCGCTACACGCCGAAGGAGCAACTCAAGCAGCACACGATTCTGGCGGACATAGTGGTGGCAGCTGCAGGTAAGGCTGGACAGAACAGACTTGGTTTAAAACTCCAGGTGCTGAGGAGGAATGGAGCGGGGGAGTGTGCTCTTGAGGCTTGGTGTAACACTTGTGCTTTATGTAAGAAGGGCTGTTGGGAAGTTCTCTGGGGATGAGGCCCTCCCTGATCCCAGCCTGCCAGAACCCTTAGGCCATGCATTCCCACAAGCCCCTAGCATCTGCAAAAAAGGGGTCCAAAGAACTGCAACTCTGTTGCTGTCCCCTATAACCCAGCTCTTGCAATTGGCATGAGTGAGTTCTGAGATGAGTGTGGAAGCAGCCTCTACTTCAAGTGCTGCATCTGGGCAAAAAGAACCACCAATGCACTTGCAGGCTGTGGGATGACCTGCTTAGTGGCACAGCAATGGAAAGGGATCTTGGAGTCCTAGCTGACTCCAAGATGAATGCAAGTCGTTAGTGAGACACAGTGATCAACAATTGCACTTTATCATGCATTAGCAGATGCATGATTTAACAGGTCCAGTGAGGCAATGCTTCCCTTCTGTGGCACTGGTCAGGCCGCAGCTAGAGTCCTGTATCCAGTTTTGGGCGCTGCACTTCAAAACATTGCTGAGAATCTTGAGAAGGTTCAGAGGAGAGCTGCTTGTATAGTCAGGCGTGCAGGCAGGGTCCTACAAAGAGAGACCGAGGGACCTAGATCTTTTCAGCCTTTGATAAAGAAGGCTGAGAGGTGATCTTGTGACTGCTTGTAAATTCATCCAGGGAAGGCAGCAGGGAATAGGGGGTGCCCCAGTAAATAGAGCAACTAGGAACAATGGCCCCAAAATGATGGAGAGCAGGCTTGGGTGTAGGGCATTAGAAAGAACTTCTTCACAGTAAAGGTTGCCAGAATCTGGAATGGGCTCCAAGGAAGGCAGTGCTCTCCCCTACCCTGGGGGTCTTCAAGAGGAGACTGGACAAGCACCTACCTGGGGTTGTCTGACCCCAGCTCTTTCTTCCCCAGGGAAGGGGGTCAGACTCTGACTTCCTGAGGTCCCTTCCAACCCTAACATCTATGAATAAATGACTTGTCTCTTCCCTGATGCTCCAAGCCCCGACTCCAAAGGGAGGCCCTAGTGGGACACTCCCATTACAGAGATGCCAATAAACAAATGGCAAGAATGGAGGTCAGCTGATCTGAAGCAAGAGGGTTCTTGCTCATGGCACCTTGGCCTAGCTTCCTGATGGATCACTGGGATCCCCTTGGCTAGAACCATGTGGTTGCTTGTGTTGCCATGTTAGGGTCCTGTACTGCATCGCATGGTGCCTTCTAGTTGGATGGTAGGCCTTTGTTGCCTTGTGTTCTTCTCCTCTTGTATTCTGCTGGGTCGTCTTCGTGGCGCTTGGATGATGCTTCATGGGCCTATGGAGATGCAAGTGTTAGTTAACCCTGGAGGCTGTCAGCAGACCCTTAGCTACAATGTCTGGGAACTTTGGGACTGGCAGGAAGGAGGAGAGGGTGGGGGTGGGTGCAGACTTTGCAATAGGTAGAGTAGGATGCCCCAGAAGGGGAAAAAGGCAGATGCCCTACCCCCAGCACCAGCACCTCCTTCAGGCCATGCAGTGTGCAATAAGTGTAGGGTGGTGGTACTTACTAGAGAGGCCTCATTGCTGCCTTGGCCCTTTGCCCTGCAAACCTGGATCCAATAGACAATCGGTGGCAGCAGTACTGAGGCTACACTGTGATCCACAGGGTGAGTCTTCCCAGGGAGACCCTCCCTCCTTGGAGATCAGAAAATGGTTTGTGGCAGAATGCCATCTCTGTCTGTCCCCAAACTCTATCAGGCGGATGCTTGTCTGACATTTGGTCACCATGGTCACTGCAGAGGGTAGACCTCTCTGGTCCCATTGGCTTTGGGTAACCTTGAGTTGTAACCTGAGCTGGATACGTTCCTGAGGGAGGGAGGAACCTGCTCCCTCTGCCTGCGGGACTGGCAGCACATACCTGGGGTGGGGAGGGGGCTTAAACTCCCTATTGTTCTAAGCAATGGGAAGGGGCTAGAGACCCAGCCAGTTTACTCCGCAATCAGTGATGCATTTCAAATTGGTTGGCTGGCAGCCAATGATTGCCAGCCTTCACTGGGTCAGGTAAATGAGGTCATAAGGGCTATATAAGTTAAGGACTGCTCAGGAGGCAGGGCAGCAGCCATGATGAGAATTCAGAGAGAAGCTGGGCCATCTGAAACTCACGCTCTCTCTTGAAACTTAGTCAATGAACTGCTTTCCTCCAGAGGAAATCTCCACCTGCCTCTGGATGATGTTTGTGATTTAAGCTACTTGATCTAACTAGATATCTAGCTCGCAGTAACATAGATGGGTAGTCAAGGACTACCACACTGCTGTTTGCTTGGAAAAGTATTTCTCTGATACTGCTCTACCCTGTATCCTATTCCAAACCTACTCTTGTAACCCTGGGGTTGCCAACCTATGGCACATGTGCCAAAGCTGGCACGCAGCGTGGTTTTGGTTGACATGCAGACTGCTTCCAGCCCCAAGGGGTGGGAAGAGCCATGTCCAGGTTGAGCAGCATGTGGCTGCTTGGAAACACCCTTGTGCTGCTGCCGACCCCAGCCCCAACCCGGGCTCAGTCTGGGGCCAGAAGGCCCCAGCCCAGTGCTGCTGCTGGGCCAGGGCTGGGGTCTACGCGGGGCTGGGGCTCTAGATGTGCACAGGCCCTGACACATGCTGGTTGCCCCATACCTGGCCATATGCTGCTGCCGGGCCTGGCCCCAGGCCTCACCACCACTGCTGCCAGTCCCAGCCCAGTGCTGCTGCCAGGCCGGGGCTGTTGGCAGCACTGGGATGGGGCTGGGCCCATCCTGGCGCTGCTGCTGGGCCAGGTAGGGACACTAGGCTGGAGCAGGTGGCAGTGGTGCCAGCTGGGGCTGTGGACCTGCACAGGCCCCAACCATGAGCTACTAGTAAGCCTGGCCCTGGCTGGCACCACTGCTGCTGTCGCCTGCCCCAGCCTAGTGCTAGTACTAGGCTAGGACTGTTGGCTGAGCTGGTCTGGGCCTGGGCCCACACAAGGCTGGCGCCGTGGACCAACTTGGGCCCCAGACCTGTCCTGGTGCTGCCGACCACCCCAGCGGCAGCAATGGTGCCAGCTGCTGGCAGGCCCAGCCTTGGCCCTCACCACTGCTGCAGCTGGCCCTAACACAGTGCTGTTGCTGGATTGGGGCCATCGGCAGTGTCAGGATGGGACTGAGGCTTGTGTGGGGCCATGGACATAGACCTGCATGGGACCTGGCCCCATCTTGGCACTGCTGATGGCCCTGGCCCTGTGCAGGCCCAGCCCCAGCCAGCACCACCATCGCCATGGGCTCCAGCCTTGTATGGCCCTGGCCTCAGCCCCATCTTGGTGCTGCTGCTAGCCCCATCCCAGTGCTGCTGACAGCCCAGCGCCAGCCCCAGTGGGTGCAGTGTTGACACCTGCTATCTTCCTAGAGCCCATGGCCAGGAGACTGCCAGGGCTGGGGTGGGGAGGCAGCAGCTGTTTGCAGCCTCCTGGCTGCAGCCAGTCTAGGTTTGAGGTAGCTGCTGGGAGCAGCCTGGGTTCAATGGCTATCTGGGAGGATAGAAGCCCTGCTGCAAGCAGCCATGGTTATGAGCAACTCCCCAGAACCTGGGTTGGCTGCAGCTGGGAGGCTACAAACAACTGCTGCCTCCCAGCCCTAGATCCAACTCTGGGGAGGCATTGGGTACCAGCTATGCTCCCTGCTGTGCTGTCCTTGCCACTTTTGCAGAGCAGCATGTGAAACCCCACATGGCAGGGCACAGTGGGGGTGCAGAAAGCTACCTGCTGCCCTGGCCACACTTAACCTGCAGGTAGAGGCAGTAGAAAGGGCTCAACCCCATGTGCTGTTCCTATGCACACAAAGGAAGTACATCCTGGGCAGCATGGAGCTTGCAGCAGTAGGCAAGCTTTCCTGTGCGGCCTCTCCGTACACTGCAACTCTGGGTCGCACGCTGCGCTTGGGGAAGGCCCAGGGGAGGGCAGCAGGGCTGGGAGCGCAGCATGTGCAAGGGCAGCAGGGTGGGGAGCATCACCAATATCTGCTGCTTCCCCAGAACACAGGGCCAGGTCTAGAGCTGGGAGCCTGCAGCTGGTCCAGGTTCTGGGTAGCTGCTGATAGCCACAGAGCCTGGGCTGGAGCAGGGGCTTTGGCTGCGGGGGGCAGGGGCACAAGCAGGGCAACCTGCCATGGCATGCCAGAAAAACAAAATAGCACTCTGGCACCTTCCAAGGTAGGCATTGTAGGGTGTGGTGGTGGTGTTGTTTTCAGCACTCCAGGCAAAAAAAACATTGCCTACCCCTGTTGTAACCAGTAAAGTTCTCCTTTGCACTTAGTGTGGGATACTTATTGGGAGAGGGCCTAGATTATGCTGTGGGGTCCCTTTGATTTGCATAAGGGAGGCCACCACTTGTGCTTCAGACTGAGGGAAGCACCCCAAGTTCTAGCAGTGGGTCAAGTCTCTTCAAGGACTACCAGGCCTCTGTTTTCCAGGGGGAACAGGGCCAAGATCAAGTCCCAGCCTGGGTGGTGGTGGCATTACCCCCAGGTTTGCAGGTGTGCTCCAGGAAGGGGGGTTGGCCAGACATGAGGTGCCTCCAAGGAGATGCTCTGAGCCTGGAAGGTGGGTGCAGTGAGGTGGGTGGCTCACTGCAGGAGGCACTGCACTGCACTGCAGGACTGTGGCACCCCCTACTGGCCTGCCACACAGTCTACCAGGGCAGGGGTCCGGTGGACCTGATAAGGTGGGGGAGGGGGCCTGTCACCTAGCACTTGTTCAGGATTTGAGTATTAGGCAGTAGCAGACCCATGTGCTTATGCCGCACTACTCTCTCCAAGTTGCTGCTGGGAGGTGCCTTAGCGTTGCATGACTTTTCTTTTGCCAGGTGGCTTCCCCTGCCACTGCGCAGCATGGAGCCCTCCTTTGGGAGGACTGGTGAGGGGAACATGCCCTCTGGGGTGGGGTCTGACCTACACAGCATGGCTCTTTTTTGGAACACACTTAGTATTGCTACCTCCCGCCAACAAAACGTGCATGCTTTTCATAAGGGCTTACTCCATACTGCTTGACAGTTGTCCCCCTCATCCTACACACAAACATGGTAGCCATCACAGACTGGTTTCCTTCCGGACACAAGACTTGCAGTTGTACTGAACAGAGTTGGGTGGCCCGAGGAGGATTTTTACCTGGGAGTTCTTTCCTTTCACATTGGTGGGCGACATCACATATCCCTGCAGGGTGCTAGGCAGAAAGGAGGCCTTGCTCTGACCTCCCCCCCCACCCCCGCCTCCCATTAAAATCGGTGCCTCGGTGTCTTGCCTTTCAGGAATTCCTAACTTGATCACGGCTGACATGATTAAAGAGGGAGCTGCTGTCATCGATGTTGGGATCAACAGAGTGCAGGATCCTGTTACGGCCAAACCCAAACTGGTGGGAGATGTGGATTTTGAAGGTATACAGCTACTTTTCTGCATCTGCAGCCTTGCCAGCATTGCATGTCTGGGGTGCTCTGACACGGAGAGAGAAACCCCAGTTGTGTGGCAGCTGATACAGGTGCTGACACCTGAGAAGTTCTCTCCCCTGTGCTGGCATTTGAAAGCCTTCTCTATTTGGGGACTCCTGCAGGGACTGGATTCCAGTCAGACCGCACATGCTAGGCAGCAAGTAGCTCTAGAATAGCTGCCATGTCCAGAGAGGGGACCCTGCTCCTTTTTTGGCAACTGCATACCCACTTCTGACTGGTCCCTCTAATGCGCACAGCCTGGCCCCTGCTCCACTCAGTGCACCTAGGAGTTTACTCTCCTTGCATTTGGGGTGCCACATGCAGTTGGTTGACTACACAGTGCTTGGGTATGTGGCCCCGGAGTCAGCCCTGACAGCGTGAGATGGTGGGGATTAAACTCTGTCCTTCTAGCTGCTTCTGAGGCCAGGCCTAGTGCTTCCAGATGGTTGTGGCTGGTGTTGAGTTACTCCCTAGTGACATGCAAACCTAATTATGGCAGAAGCCTGTTACAGGCTAATTCAGTTGTTTTAAATGCCACTCAAAGCTGCTGTGCAAGGCCTCCTTTGGGGTGGCTATATTTGATTTTGTCCTATTAATAGGTTACTAGTAGTCCTGCACAAGTGTTGACAGGATCTTGGCAAACCTGGGAGATGTGCCAGTCCTAGATTCTACCCTTTCCTTTCTTGCAGGCGTGAGGAAGAAAGCCAGCTACATTACTCCAGTGCCCGGTGGTGTGGGACCCATGACTGTTGCCATGCTGATGAAGAACACCATCATTGCTGCTAAGAAACTGTTGAAGCCCAAAGAGCTGGAGGCACTAACGGTGTGACAGTGGGCTCCTCTGCTGATTTAGCTACATTCCAAATTGACTCCCCAAAACAGGCCGATGGACATGCAATATTTTTATTTATAGTACAGCAGTGACCTTACACCTGGGAGGTTTCAAGCTATTCATTTGTGGGCAGAGCACTAGCAGGCAGGAATTTTCAGGGTATTGATGCATGTTATGCACCATTGGAGCAGCACGATTCCTAGCACAGCTGCATTGTTAACTGTACCTACTGCAAATTTGGCCTGTGGTACAAAGCTCAAGTGACTTGGCTGCCAGGATGGGCCAGCTGCTAGCCAACCATATGGTGCGGACCATAGGTGAGTTGGGTGCCTTTTGAAAGCCTGTGGTGGGATGAGGGCTGTTCCACAGAGCAACTGAGATGCTAAGAAGGGTTCCTAGGTGCTTGCTGGTGCTACAAGTCACCTGTTACAGAGCAGTGGGCTCAGCCTCCTCTTGGACAGTGTCAGCCCATACTGTGCTCATGATGTTATTTCAAAGCATTGCTTGCTTGCAAAACCTTGGTCTTCTAATCAGCTGACATGGCTTGTCACCCTGGTCTCTCCTAGTTGGCAGGTAGGTGAGGAGGCAGTGCTGTGATGGTGCTTTCCCGTTTTTGTTTACCTGTTGCAAAGCACAGAGGTGCTCACAGTGGCCTTGGCTGTGCCATGCTTTTCAGGATTTACAGTGTGAGGCACAGCAATGGGTGGTGTTTACTCCAGCTTGACTCAAATTAAAGTAAAGTTCTTGGAACAAAAGTGACCTGCCTGGTACAATTACTTACCTTTCACCAAGGAGGGAGCATCTGGTTCCTCTCCCTGCCATGCTGACGCCTCACTGTCTGATGCAACATCTAGTCTATTGGACTCCTGAGGATGGGGTCCTGTCATGCTTTGGGGAATGCTACACATTCTGCTTGACAACACGTTACAACCTGGCCTCCTTTGGCCAGGGGTTTGGGCTGCAGCAGCTGTCTTGAACTTGGTCCTGCAGCCCCTCATTTCCTCTTGTTTCTCTGGGCCCTACCTATACCTCTGCTTGTACTGTATGAGACACATGCCACTTTAAACTTGGCTACAACAGCTTATCTTCTTTTTACGACCTTGCAGCCTCTGCCTCATGCAGGCTATGATGTGGATACAGGGTGGCAGTGTTTCTAGATACTCTCTATAGCAATATGTTGGGTCCAAAAGAAACAACCTACCCTGGGAAGATGCTAGACACTCCAACTGGTTTTATGCAGCCAGGAGTCTTGAGGCTGCTGTTGGCAGCATGAGAGGCTGGCTGTGCCTTCAGCAGGGGAGTGCTGGTCTTATGGCCAGCAGTTCAGCATTGAACTCAGACATGCACAATTACCAGGGGGACAATATAGTCATTGACCTCATAAATCTGATGGGAAAAGGGTAAAGAGTAGGGGCCCCTTTTGGTCCCAGTAGATGTTCTGACTGGTATCTTAGAGCACCTCCATTTCTTCAGTGCCTAACTATGACCGTACATCTGGAGGAGAACTTATCCAGGCTTTATTGGTGTTGTGTTAATGACAAATACCAAACAACTAAGCAGAAGCACAGCAGGCCCTGAAATTGTTACTCCTTGCACTTTGCCCTTTCTCTGTCTCCCAAGGGCAAAAGAAACTGGAAAATGCAAGAAGCCTCTACTACCACAGTTCAAAATCTTCAGGTTACCTATCATGCCTTTTCTTGGGCTATGTGAAATGCTGTACACAACAGTCCTGGTGCCCATAGCTACCTCAAAAATGCATGCAAGTCTATCATGCTGTGGCTCATCTAGCACAGATGAGATGGGCCTATGCTGAGATGTACATGGGGTGCAGTCCAAGTTCTGCTAGTTATTGCCTGTACAGGTAGAGCCAAGTGGCTGTCTCTAATGTCCAGGCCTGGACTTGCACTTTTTTTCTTCTTATTCTCACCATGTTTCAGCACCCTTGGTTAGGCAGTGAGATGAGACATACTCTGAATTGGAAAGCCATTCTGGTTTTCTTTTGCTCATCTGGCCTCAAACATTTACAGAGGAGAAGCATTTCTTGTGTTCCTGAGGTCAACTTCTCCAGTACTCAGCTAGTTGTCCTGACACCCCAGGACCTACTTGTGTATCTGTTTTCTACCAATCTGCCTTCAATGGCACACACATGCCTGGCATGACTGCAAGGCACAACACACAGACTAGACACAAACTACTCGTGTGTTGCTTGGTGTCATGCTCAAATGCTACCTTAGCAGTTTTCTTTTGCCCGAGGGACTTTCTTTTGGCTTTTTGATAACACCTTAAGGAGGTGTCATTGCCCACATCCAAGGCTACGTATTGATGTTTTTGCTTTCATAAGAGAGGAGGGTGGGGGGAGACTGACTGAGAAACCACTCCATTTTTCCAGGTGCAGAGTGCCAAGGCCACATGGCATCCATTGTCTGCACTGAGTGGCATTACCTAGTGACTGAGTCTACAAATTATTTACACGATCCCTGACATGCAGTAGGGCAGAAGCGTTTGCCACACTGGCAGCTGAGGACCTGAGCTCTCCTGTGAGGCTTGCCATGGGGCAGCTGCATCCATCTAGAAGGTGCCAGCTCTACCCTGCCTTGGGCCGACCTAACAAGCTTCTACCCTTAGGTGGACGTCGCCGCTATGTTGCCATAAGCCAACATTTGACCTGTTGCACTGAAGTGTGTGCATACCAGGGAGGTTGATGCTGCACTTGCAGAGCTGGTTTTGACTCCATGCTTTGTAACAGTTGATAGCACTACCGAAGGGCCAGGACTGTGCTGAGGGACATGCATTTACAGCAAGACAATTAAAACCCACCAGGAAAAACCACAGTCACCAGCTAGAAGCCTGGCTCTACGCAATAACATGTCTCCAGGAAAGGAAACAAATGCTGTTCAAAGGGGCATATTGGACTGGTGTGACAACCGCTTGGGAGCCAGCTTTCCCTGCTGGCCTGACACCTTGCAAGTGCAAAAGGTAAGAACCACTTCCCCTGGCCAGACCCTGCAAAAGTCATTGAGCTGACTGGACAGACAGCGTTTCTAAGGCCTCAGGTACAGCTATCTTCATGGGGGTCAGCCACTAAAGCATGTGTGCTGGTACCTCTGTGGGCCTCTTCCAGACTGAGGGAGAGCCACTCTGATCACGCAGGCAGTTTGACTCCTCTGGTTAGTATGGGGAGGCAAGGGCAACATCCCCATACAAACTGGTGAGGACCCAGTGTTTCATGGGTGGGCTGCTCATCAGGCGACAGCTGCACAAAGCACACGGGGGACCCAGGTTCTCTTACAAAGGCTGCGCTGCTTTAGGTGCATGGGTTTATATTCTGGCAACACCCCGGACCACACTGCCCAGCTTGACTGTTGCTGCTGTTGTCTGCTAGCTGGCCTGCTGCTCTGTTACAGGCTTCAATACCACCCCTAGGCTTCAGGGGCAGGTGCCCATACTCTTGGACCGGGACAGCCAGTGCTCCTCCGTTGCTGTTGCCTTCCTTCAAGAGCCCCTGGCACACCCCCAAGGTCATATTCTCTATTCGCTTCCAGATCACGCCTGCCTGTGGATGGGAATGTACCTTGGTCTTGCTTACCGCTATACCTAGAATTTAGGTACCTGTCCTGTTGGCTCGCACATATCGCAGCCTGTCAATGAGTGCTTCTTACCTTCCCTGTGTAGCCACCAGGAACACCAGTGCTGCACGATCCTTTCAAGGGAGACTGCCATTAGACCAGCATGTGTGCTGGCTGCCAGGGAACGACTAGCCTTGTTTTGTTGTTGCCAGTGGGACTCTTTCTATGGCTTGACTTGATGTGGATGGAGGGGGCGTGCTGCTCGGGCTGCAGCTGAGGACTCACAGTCTTGTGCGAGCCCCTCTAACCAGACCTGATGGGACAACTGGCTGCTTTGCAGGCTTCCATCTCTAGCACCTAGCCCATTAGAGCAAGGAGGGCACTTACCTGGATCTGCTTGCACCCACCCACCTATGTCTGCTTGGTCCAGGGCAGGAGGGCTGTGTGCGCTGCAGAAAGGGACCTTGGCACAGCCTCAGCCCTTTACACCCCTCCAACTGCTCTGCTGGGACACAGTATGTTCCTCTGCAGAGCAGACACTCCTTCCTCCGCTGGCTAGGGCCTGCAGCTGCATTGTTTGGAGCTGGCTGGAAGGGCTTCTCCTTCCAGCCAGCAGAATTGCCCAGGCAGGGAATCTCCTTCACCCAGCTTGGGCCTGGTTTCCTGCAGGGTGCCGTGGGAAGCACAAAGCAGACCCTGCCACAAGCTGCATTTCAGATCCCTGAACCCCCCCCTCCTCTGGGGAGAATGCCACAGATGCCTGGTGGGGAACGTGCCGCGACGGCTCCAAACCCTGCCCTCGGGAGCCTCGAGTTACTGCGGTTACTGGTGCCCAGGTTGGACTAAGAGCATCCCAAGAGGAGAGCAGGTGCATCTACAGAGGGTCCTGGAAGAGCGGCCACCGTTTTGGAGCCGAGGCTGCCCGAATCCAAACGCCCTTGGGCGGACCCTCCCGTCTTCGGCGCTTTCATCTGGATGTCAGCAGCTGCTCGAGGATTGCAGGGGGACTGCAGCCCCGTGGTCCTGGGGTGTCTGTCCTATGTCCTCAGGTGCTGCTCCCACCCGCCCGGCATGGGTTGGAGGCTGCCGGCAGTTTCTGTGCCTGATAGAGCCAGATGGCCGTCAACAGCACGTCTAATCGCTTACACTAAAAGCCAGGGGAGAGGCGTGTCTCTGGGCCCCTCCTCTCCTCAGTCTGTCCCGTAGAAAAATATGCCCATTTTGGTCTTTACATAGAAGTGCCAGGCCGGTGCTGCCAGGGACTATAGCGTGGTCTCGCTGCCCATGTCCCGGGGAGGCTTCTCAGGGTCAGTGTCTTCCGAGTCTGACTCCACCTCGATCTTCACCTGGGGCACGGTGCAGATCGGGGTCTGTGTGTAGCTGAAAGCGGGGGAGGATGGGCAGGAGATCTTCAGGTGCAGCGTGATGCTGGAAGGCAAGATAGCACAAGGGAGTTAGGGCACATCACCCTTTCCTCTAGCAGTAGCCAGGACCGCTCAGCTTCTGCTGGGTGGGGTGGCGCGGTACATGGTGACAGCACCATGCTACCATGCCGCGGATGCTACTATCCCTACATCCCCCAAACACAGGCACACGCTCGCAGAGCTGCCCTTTGGCTGCTGCCCACGGTCTCCAGCGTCCCTGAGACCGGCTTGACTTTGGATCAACGAGCGCTGAAGGAGGCCCCAACAACCCATCAAACAGTCCCTCTCCCCGGGAACACAGGTGAGGATGGGAGGAAACTCCTCTGCACCAGAAGTTTACTAAGCGAGCTGTCTCCTCTGCCAGGGTGCAAGTTTTCCCTCGAGCGTGTTTCCCAGAGCGTGGCTCACCCTAGTGACAAATGGCCTGGGCACTGCGCCGCTCTGATCCCATTGCTGGCAGGTTTCCCAGCCCACACCTCCCCGCTCACACTTCCTTTCCCTTCCTCCTAGTCACGTGGCCTCTGTTGCCTTGCAAAAGCTGCCATACAACAAGAACAATCCTTTTAGGTTCACATCTAAGCTTGCGGAAGATTTTCCCCTGGTATTCCTCCCTCTCCAGGACACTTCCCCGGGTCAGCCGCCACTGTCTGGTGAGGCTAGGTGTCTTGCCTGCCCTATACTGCCAGCGGGCCCATGACCGACGCAACCACCGACTGGGCTAGTCAACAGAGCTTGTGGGCAACTTGTTGCAGCTGCTCGTGTCCCTGCTGGGATCCCGTGATTTCAAGGGACCTGGGGGTATTCCTGGGGCATTTCATGCCCTGTGGGGCAGTGGTGACAGCATTATGGGAGGACTGGTAGCAGGGTCCGATGTGAGGTGCCCCTTGGGAACATGACCCCTGGCAATCACCGCTCACACATGCAGCCTACGAGCGCAGCTGGGCTCTAGCAAGCCCAGTGCTTCCCACCCATGGTTCAGGCTGGTTTCTGGTTTCCATGCCCTGGTTCTTTGTGATGTTACACTGGTGCCCTCTAGTGCCCACTACAACTTTTTGGCAATTTCTTAGCTGGTCTAATAAAAGGTATCAGCTCTGAACCGCGTTTTAGAGTTTTGCATTACCTGCGGTAAGCATGCTTGGTACTGCCAGGCGACCCCACGCTCTCCCCTGCGTGGCTCCTGGCACACAGGCTTCCTTTTCTGTAATCACCTCGCTCCCAGTGCCATTCCCCACCTGGGCACTCCCTAGGAGAGCGACGACTCCAGCACCAGAGAGAAGCCAAGAGCCAGGAAGCAGTCAGTTTGCAAAGCTCCTCGCACCACTTCACCTTAGCCAGGATCACGCCCCCCCCCCCCCCCTTGTGCTGCCACCTCAGCTCCATTTCCAGCCAACGTGCCAGCCCATGCAATCACCTAGCACGCCAGGGGCCTGCATGGCTCTGTGCTGAGAGAACGGCTGCTTGGCCTGCCCCCCCCGAGCACGTGGGACCATCAGTCTTGGCTCACTCTGCAGCCACTCGGGCTCAGTCATTATAAATCCTCCAGGAATCCCAGCCCTTTACAGCCCTGGGACAGTGCTTTACCCAGCCCTGGTTTCACATCTCAAGCTTGAGGGTGATCACAGATTCACAGAGAAGTGGGGCTGGAAGGGACCTCCGGAGGTCGCTCCCTGCCCAGGGCAGGACTAGCCCTGTCCAAACCACCCCAGACAAACTAGCTACACTCTACACAAGATGCCCATATGCCCTGACACAAGGCACCTAACACCGGAGCCTGCTACAAGTAGAGCAGGGGGCCCATGGCAGGCAACGTCCTGCTTCTATGGGAAGTTATCCATACACGCGTAAGAGATTGCAGGTAGAGGGCCTACAGAGGAAGAAGAAACCCACCCCCAGTCCATCCTAATCTGACCAGGGGGTAAAATTTCTTCCTGACCCCAAATATGGCATCAGTCTGACCCTGAGCAGAGGGCTAGCCAGGAACCTCCGCCCCTGCAAAAAACCCAGCTCCTGCTCCTGTTGGGTGGTGTTCACCCAGTGTGGCCACAATGCTGGAGAAGGACAAATCCCTCCCGCTTCAGCTTCAGCGCTCTGTTTCCAAACCCTTCAAGCACAGCCTCTCCGGGGGTACCCTGAGCTATGCCTCCCCCTCCCGGGGGGTGGTCCATGCCTTCCTGCTCCCACGAAGGCCCCCTATGCCTGCAGACCGGGGGCTCTGTGCCCTTGGGAGAGATTACCCGCTTCTGTCCCACATCCTTTTACCTACGATCCAGGTCCGAGCCGTTGGGAGAGCAGTCGGACCGCAGCGCTCCGGCAGAAGGACCTTTTTCCTGGAGAAAAACACAGAGGCAAAGTGAACCTCCCCCAGGAGGAGCAAGGCGGCACAGCAAAGCAATTCCCCAGGGCCCTTGCATTCAGAGGGGCTCGCACAGCACAGGCACTGTAGACGCTCTAGCTCGGTTGCAACCTCCTCCCTGAAATGCTGCGACCCAGCTGGGACAGCGCTCTCTACCTATGCGCTAGTGAGAAACCACACTGGATGCCATATGCTCTACCAAGCCCAGGACCATCGCCTCCAGCAGGTTGCCGTCCCGAGGCGTGGGTGAGAATGGCGCCCCCCAACTCCACGTTACCTGTTAGGCTTCTTGGCACCGTATGGACAGTCTCCTCTCAACTCTCGGAAAGGAAAAGACTCAGCATCTAAGATCTCTGCTGCCTTCCAGCTCCTGGGATGCTTTTGCGGCACCCAAGGACATTTTGTCACGGCTGCCCTTTTCAGCTGCGGGAGCCTTCACAAGAGGCAGTGACGCGTGCATTTAGGACCCTCCCCCCCCTTACGATTGCCTATTTGCACAGGCCTATTTGCACCACCTCTGGCTCGCAGGGATCTCGGTGAGACTTCAGGGCTCTCTGAATACTCTAGAGTGAGTCGCTGAGGATTTCGGGGTCCTAGCCTTTGGTGCCCAGGTTGGATACTTTTCACACGGCGGTTCAAAAATCGGAAACGGCTTTCAGGAAAGGAACAAGAAAAAGGACCGTCTCTCTGGAGCCGAGTGCGGTGAACGCCACCATGTTCTGCCAACCACTCCCCACTTCCAAAACTGCCTACATGAGTCAGGCCCGGACACCACCCTGGTCCCTCCTGGGGCACTTTTGCACATTTTGCCCAGCCTGTTTATAAGTAAACTGTGAGCCTACCGAGGCCCACGGCAAAGCTCTTGCTGTGTTCAATGGGAGCCCGATTCCTGCCTTCTTTATCCCACAAACACACAGGGTTCAGGAGGACACGTCACTCCTCCCAAATGTTCTGGAGGGTAGCGACAAATTCCCCCACTTCGAGGCAGGCTTTCCTTCCTTCGGGACAGGGCTCAATGCTTGTAACACAGGTGACCCGGATGGTAACACCTTGGCATCCTAGTCTGCATGGGCCACCTCCGCACCAGTCCCCTTGAGCTGAGAGGCCCTAAAACCCACCCCCAAGCTGAGGATCGGACCATGCTGGTTTTGCACCACTTGCAATAGCCCTTCTGCCTCAAATGTGCAGCAAATCCAGGTCCTCACGAGGCCACGCGGACAGACCTGCATTTTGCAACAGACCCGCCGTGACAGAGAGCGAATGCCAAGGTCCTCCCCTGAGAAACGTGCCTGGCACGCACAGGATGCGTCCCCTTCCCTTTGAGCACATAGCTGGCAACCCCTGCCCCTAACAGGCCATGAAGCCCCCCCGGCTCGTTCTCCTGAGCCCCGTGGGCCCACCTCCTCTTCACTGCTGTCCTCCCCTCGGTTGCCTTTTTTCTTCTTCTTCTTGTCATCTTCCTTCTTCTTCTCTTTCTCGGGAATGATGTTGTCAATCCAGGCGAGGTCATGCTGGGAAAAGACAAAGTCCAGCATCTTCCTCACCAAGATCAGGGCCAAAATCTGCAGTGGAAAAAGGGGAAGAGAGAGTCATCCCAATGTGGGCAGGCAGGTTTCCCCGGAGGAAAACTGGCCAGTTTTCACCTTGAGTTACACCGCCAAAAGGCCGTGACCCCTGGTTGCTAGAGCCGGGAGGGGCAGACACCTCAATAACCAGTGGCAGGCTACGGCAGCCCGGTCTGAGGATGCTGACAGCAGCCAAACCCATCCAAGGGGGCTCCATGGCCATCTCTGAGGCCTTCAGAGAAGGTGCAGGTGCTCCAGGTGTTACCAGACCGGACTACACCCACCGCACGCACACGTACACACACACAGAGGCATGCACACACACACACGCACACCAACCTTCCTAGTCTTTCATCTATGCCAAAGTTTGATGAGCTGAATTGAGGGCTTTGATTTGACCCCAGGGACTTCAGTTTTCTTTCAGACCTCAGACATACACATCTCCCCCACATTTTTTATGGAAAACGGGTCCTCTCAGGTTCAGACTGGAGGCTACCAACACCATCTGAGTGCTGTCTCTGGGAGGAACATGAACTTGAGGAGGAGCCACGAGGCCTCCCGACCACAACCCCACCACCTCAGGTCTTTCAGCTCTTCATTAAAGGCCAAGGTAAATTGTCTGATGATGAGAGGCACCTCCTGAGGAGGAGGAAGGGGATGTGCATGGAGACTTCTGCTGCTCCTGCCTCTCCAGGCCTGCCCTGGGAGCCAGCAGTGAGTGGGAGCGCCCTACCATGACAGGGAAGATGATGGCCACCACGGTGGACTTGAGGATCCAGAGGACGGTGAGGCAGATGATCTGCACCAGAGTGAAGAGGTGGATCCGCCGCAGAGGCACGTGGCGGAGGAAGACATAGTCTGGCTGGTGCTTGGCCGGCATCAGGAAGAGCTTGCAGCGATCCCAGAACTGCGAGGGAGCAGACAGGTGTTATCCCAGGGGAAGCCACACAAGCGGCAGTGACCGGGCAGCTGAACTACCGAGCATCGTCATGACCCACCCCAGGGGGAGAGGAGCCTCAGGCATCTGCTGATGACCCTAGGGATCGGGACAGACCCTCTGCCAGATACATGACTGCCCTGCTGACCGAGGGGCAGGCTTGCCCTGTGGTGGATGCCTTACTTATGGGGCCCAGATGGAGGTGGGAGCCGGACCCGCAGTGGACTCGTGCCCCCCTTTGCACACAAAGCACTTGGCGGGGCAACATACTCAGCTGCGGGTCCCTCCACACCAGCCCTCTTGCGCGGATGCGTGCTCCCAAGAGCCACGGCTGCTGCACCTGCCTTGACCCAGCCTCCACGGCTCCGGCCTAATGCCCTCCATACCTGTTTTTACCCCGAGCCCCACCTTGCTCTCCATTCCCAAACAGGCCACAGGAACGGTCAGGGGCATTACACCCAGTGGTTTGACTGCCCCGATGACCCAGGCCCAATTTATGCCTACTTTTCCTTCATCCCTGGGGGATCAGAGCCTCACAAGAGCTGAAGAAGTTGCACTCAGCTGCCAAGCTTTGTCTCACTGCCAGACAGATGGCTGGGGGTCGTGGCCTCATAGGTACGGGCTGGTCGAAAGGGGCCGGTCATGCACAGATCAGCCGGAGGGGGATTGCCACCATTGGTCCCCAGCCAGCTAAATGCAACGGCGCTTCCAGACCAACATCTCTTTCATCCCCGACCCCTGTAGCTATAGCAGCCGTGGTCCAGTTCAGCTTCAGCCTCTCTTCCCAGGCCTGGCTGGAAACCCCATGCCTGGCCACGTCCATCTCCCTGGCACCTCAACAAGAAGCTTTCTGCACCTCCATGGAAGGAGATGGAGACGCCACGCACCATGCCGCGCTCCTGCCAGTCTGCTTTATGTAGCACAGACTCCAATACTGCGGCGAGGAACAGGAGGGCGCTCCCCGAGACAGACGGGCAGACAGACAGCGGTCCTAGGAGGACTACCCGCTTTCCTTGCAGAGCCCTGAGACCCCGCTGGGCTCTCAAGAAGTGAATGGATCCAGAGAGGACCAGGACCTCGACATCCATTCCCTTTCCACTGAAGCCCACTCCACGCAACAACCAATAGGTCTCACAGGTGGGGGGCCCAAGGATGGCGACTACAATGGGAGCAAGGGCACGTGAAAGAATAAGCCATCAGTAAGCCAGGCACAGCTCTTACCTGGATGCCGTTGAGAGAGGCCACCCCCATGTACAGGAAGACGCCATACAGCACTGGCATTGGGATATACTGTGGGCACAAAGACACGGTGCTCAGCTGATTGTCCAGCAGCGCTTCTCCCCCCTCACCTCTGCTTCCCCCAGAGGCAGGATCTTTTGCCACGGGTTGCCTGGGGCTCTGCAGGCCTGGACTTCAGGGGAACCGCCACTGAGCCAGGTTCAGCTGTGCTGAGCATCGCTCACCTGGATTGAAACGCTGGCTCAGGGCCCAGGAAGCCCTAATGCTTTGCGACTATCCAGTAAGGGCCAGCCCCTTCTTTGTCTCTTCGGGCCCTTCAAACTACAACAAGCCGCTTGCTTTTTAACGACCTGGCTCTGCGAGTGTGAGTCACGGCCCCGCTGTCGCAACGTGCACTCCAGTGACCAATGCCTACACTTTGGAGCAGACCGAGGAGGGGCTGCGGGGTCCTGGGTGCCCCTGCAATGTCACCCCAACACCATGCTTGGGATTAGCGGGTTTGTCATCCCTATTCATGGTGAGAGGGTGACTTCATGGCGAGAGGTGAGAGGGTGGACTTCAACAGAGACCTGCAGCACCTTCGCAGGAGGGGAGAGCACGTCTGCCCTTCGTGCTACAGAGCCCAAGCGGAGGGCTCGGAGACTCGCGCCCCTTTCACCACCATCGTTATGCCAAGGGCAGATTAATAAGAGGTGTCCCCTGTGCTACACGCTGTGACTTAGCTGGGGCTGGTTCAGCCCTGCTCAACCAGCTCGCAAGTACCCAGCCTGGCTGCCAGGTGCAGGGCAATGTGGAGCAGGGCATGAGTTTTACCTTCAGAATCGGAGCCAAGAAGACAGAAATCCCGGTCAGGACAAAGACGATGATCCCGGTGACTCGCTGTTCCCTACCAAAGAGCAAAGACACAGAGGGAAATGGAGCCTTCACAGCCTTGTCTGCGCTTCTCTGGTACAGTGCCAGCCAGGCAGGCACACAGCCAACACAGGGACGCCTCTTACACACACCTCTACCTCCCCGCTACAGAGCAATGTCCAGTGGCAGGGATGGACGCTGTTCCACGTCTGTGACAGCCGTGCTCGCTGCTTCCCTCCGCTCCCCGCCAAACAGTCTCTCTGGGAGACGCCTGTTTGCCTTGCACCGCAGCTCCATTTCGCTCTGCAACCCCAAGCTCCCTCCCGCCTGGTTCTGCAGCACCAGCAAAGGGCGTCTTGCCCTCGCTCAGTTCCTGCAGCGTCCCGGCTTGAGCTATTTGGGGGGGCCCCTGAGCTTCTCTAAAGTCACCACCTCACATGACTGGAGCCAATTTCAAAGGCATGCTCCGGTCCTGTAGGCAAGTGGGTGTCACAAGCTAAGAGCAGCTCTAGCCACAGAGTGACTGACAGCCCCTTGGCATAACGCTTGGACTACACAAGTCACCAGGGCAGTGGGGGAACTGCAAAGAGGCTTGGGGGCAGAGGGGGAATAGAGGCTCGGCATATTGTCCTGCGGACCCCTTTGCTGGGGCCCAGCCTTTTCTAGCTAGCTCTGCAGCGCAATGCTGGGACATGCTGGGCATGCTCTCCTATCTGGCAGAGGAAATACCCTGACCAAGGCAATACAATTAAAGTGGCACTGTGTAGTGGATGATTGCATCCGGACAGGACTCCCTAGGAAAGCCTCATAGTTAGCTTCCCACTGCCCAGCTTCCACTGGGAGGATCTCAGCGACATGATGACTTTATGGAAATGGGAGACTCCTTCCTAGCTTGCTCCTGCAGTCATATGTCTAAAGGCAAGTGAAACTCAGGGGCATCCAAGCCCCAAACCTCTGGGCTTGGGCTTGCATGTAGGATGCTCACCAAGCAATGTGGAGGCATCTGAAGGCCCAGGCGGGGGTGGAAGAAGCTTGCTGGTATTAGGGCTACATGTGGCTCTTGAATGATGCACAGATTTGGGTTTGATTTGGCTTATTTGACTTTGGACGTGAAACCTTTTCCTTAAAAAAATTTTAAAAAATCAGCCTCGGGATCTACGTGACTTGCAGGCTGCCGGACAGCGAGCACCCTTGGCTTTCCCTCAGCAAATCACAAGTCCCATACGACTGACGGGGACCTCTGCCGGTCCTCTGGTTCGACCCTGGCTTAAGCCAGCCTTCACCCTTGCAAAGTGCAAATGCCTGCACTTAGACTTGGATCGCTGGGAACGGTGCAGTGACTCCGGGTATTTGCTCCGCCGCTGACCCATCCTTGCTGTGAGAGAAACCCGTCTAACAGCCAGCCACTCTGGGTCCTGCTCTCCCATTGAGAGCCATTCCTCCTCATCCTGGTCCTTACGACCGCAGAAAGGGACAAGCTCAGATCCCCGCAGTGCTGCCGCTGATCCCTTCCCAACACAAGGCCTCACCTCACGCCCAGGAACTGCGGCTGCTCTCCTGGCGCACTGGTCTCGGTCTCCATCTTCAGGCTGTCGATGTGGGCGATGGAAATGACGGTGGCCGCCACGTACCAGGGCAGCCCCATGAAGGAGCATATGGCCATCAGGATCCCGACCCAGAACAGGTCCAGGTGGTAGCCTGCTGCTTTCTGGAAGACACCATCCAGACGGGTCCCGTTAGAAACCTCACGCGAGCTCCCATCCTCACCACTGAAGCGGGGAGCCCTTTAACATGCCCACCATCACAGCTGGGATTTTTTGACAGCAGCCCTAGTTAGCAGCATTGCCAGGTCTACAATATGAAATTATCATATGGGACGCTCAAAATTACCCCAAATTGCTGAAAAAGTATCGTACACCGAAAAAATGCAAGTAAGTACACAAATACCTATGCAAACAAGTCTTCTTTTTATTTACATTATACTGCTCACTGTAAGTCGCCAGGGAGCGGGAACGGGGCCATCAAAGTTGAAGCATTTCTTTGGCTAGAGGCAAGCAATCATAAGGAAGTGCTGGCAGCAAACCCCAACGTCCATTAAGATTCCCTGAGAGTGCCCTGGGTTTTGCATACGCTGCATCAATAAATTACGGTACATTTTGAACACTTTTACTGTTCTTGATCCTGCATCATACAAGGGTTGAAATGATCGTACAAATACGATAATTATTGTACACCTGGCAATGCTGCTAGGGAGGACACGTTCTTGGAGGAAAGGGCCCTTGGTAGCTAGTGAGGGGCACGGCCTCTGAATCTGAACATCCTGGAGGCTGCAAGGGAGAGTGAAACAGTGGACAAAACCCAGTTCTCTCTCCCTTCCAGCATCCACTCTCTGCCGCCGTGTGACACCAGAGACTGGACCAGATGGCCCTATGGTCCGACCCAGTACATGGCAATTCTTATGGTCTCCTGTTCTGATTACCCTTCGGCCGCTACCACTGTCCTGGCTTCAACCCCACAAATTCTGCTGTCATTTCTTGTCCCTCCAGGACTTGGGAGCTCTTTCTTTCCCAAGGCATGCTTTGGAGGGCATCCCTGCCCCAGATGCATCAGACAAACTACTGCACAAGCAACCATTGCACAGGGCAATGCCTTCAGCAAACACTGCACAAGGTCAGCCTTTGCTGCTGGGCAGAAAGGCAGCTACAGACCTCTGTAGTCCAGCACTGGGATGCAACTGGTGTCTCTACCCTGTGCTACCCTCGGGGCCTGCCCAGGCATAACTTCTTCCCCTGGCCAGGCACCACATTGCCAGGGACCATGTCACTGCCCAGCTCTTGGCCCCGCAAGAGGAAGAGCTTGGTGCCCGCTCTGTGCCACTGCCTGAGCCGCACCCTCAGTTTATGCTCCTTCCGGTTGACAATGACGGCTGTGATCTGCTGGTCCATGAAGATCAGGATGGTGACCAGGAGAGCAGGGAGCGCGCTGGCCAAGTAGATCCACCATGGGTTCTTGCCAAACGGGAACACAAACCACCCTCGGTCAAGGCGGGTGGGCTGAAAAGGCAACCGTTACCAGGGTTAGGGCAGGCATTCAGCATCAGGAACAAGGACAGCGTGTGGCGTCTCAGAGGGATATTCCACCGGGACCTTGGGGCAAGAGTCAAACCACGCTCTATGATCGTGGTTTGCCACACAAGTTCCTGCCATCTTGTTCCATGTCTGCTCTACTCGGGTCTGAACACCCCAGAGCCTGCACCACCCCTGAAGGTTTTAATTCTGGCTCTGACCTGCTGGCAGGAGGAGTTCTCCAGGCTGGAAATCTCCTATACAATCAGATGGTGACCTTCATGCAAAAGCGCTTCTAGCAGCTTGCTAGAGCTGGAGAGATTTCAGTACCTCTCCCCTCTGGCTCTGAATTTTTAGCACCAACCTAGTCCAGACCCAGACTGGACCACTAGCTTCTTCCAAAATGCAAGGACCCTCCTTTTCCATGGTCCTGGTGCCGCTGCCCTCCCCAGCCAATAATTTGTTCCCGTGCCATTACTTTCTAAGGGGTGGAGGTATTTACGAAGGGCTGTTTCTTTTACCTTAAAGTCCGTAGGCACTTGCAGTTTGGGTGTGTTCATTCCGAAACACAGATCAAGACCGACAAACATTAGTATGGACACAAAGATAGAGAAGTCACTGATAAGCTTACGAAGCTACAGAGAAAGAGTGGGAGATGGACAGCGAAAAGAAAAGGGAAGAAGAGCAGCACAGTCAGAATATTAATCAGAGCATGAAAAGACTCTGCGTTCACACACGCGTTCAGATCCCCAAGACTGGCCATCATTTGGTATCCTTTTGCGCCCACAGGCTTTGCTAAGCCATCCTCAATAACATTAAACATGCCAGGCCCTCACAGGGTCCCTGTAACTGTGGTGTCTGAGCAGATTATACTCATTAAGGCTATTATTAAGCCTCCTGACCCCCACCCTCACTCCGTAACTGCTGGACCATCCACACACAGTCATACAGTCCTGATTGCTCACCGCCTGCTCTCATTTATGTACAGCAACTGCCAGGAGTCGCTCCTACTTCTGGAGGCACGACTGGACTGCCAGGCAGCATGGGCTTGGGAGAAACGTGCCAAGGCTGGGACTGTTGATAAATCAGACTGGCTGACACTGAACCATAGTGCTCCTGCCCATAAGTTGCTCCCATGTTTTCAAGTTCATTTTTAGGGGGGGGAAAAAAAATTCCTTCTGCCCTGAATAGCCTTCACTACTGGGACTATTTTGCCTCGACCAAATCCCATAGTACATAGGAGCACCGGATAATTACAGGTGAAACACATCCACAGTATGTAATGGAAACCGTCCCAAAAACTGTATCTCCTTTGGTATTTTTACGGCGTGCACAAAAATCCTATGCGTGTGCCATCCAGACTGTCCAGGACCTGATTATAAGTCGCTGCAGTAGACAAGCCCAGTGATGTTTCTATGGTTTTTTTAAACAGGGAGACATGCATTCAGACCACTAACGTGACTTGGACACCGAGCCCCTTCCCTGCTGCTTCCCCCAGGACTCTCAGACCTGAGACTTGACGGACAACATGAGTGTGGCAGCTGGGGGAAGGAGAGATGTGAGCATTAGGTGGAAAGGAGCCAGGCAGATGCAGCTAGCAGAGGGAAGAGCTTTGAGACTGTGATATTCACACCTTGATTATACTGGGGACATGCAGCTTCGGGGTCTCCAGTCCAAAACACACGTCTATTCCACAGAACAGGAGGATGGAGAAGACAATAGAAAAGTCGGCAATGAAGGCCCTGACCTGGAGGCAGATGGGGATGGGAGGAAAAGGCCAGTTACAGGCTGGGCTGGATGTATCTGACCATGCAACCACATTAGGGATGACACGGGTCCTGCACAGAGGTATTTCTGCAACATCCAGGACGCACCAGAGCCTGACACCCTTCTTGTGCTGGTGCACTGCTACAGACTGAAAAAACAATAACTCTTGCTTGGCAGTGGTGCCAGGAAGAGCACCTGAGTCGCCGTCCCCCCAGCCGTTCAGCTGTGAGCCTTATCTGGAGTCATGCAAACACATGAGACTCACAGTGTTTGTTAGACAAAGGGCAGTTTCTCTTCCTTCAGCTTAGAGGTGTCACCCAGGAACCACTTACGTGAACAGGTGGCCATTAAGAAGACCACTTCCCCATTGACCTACATTTCACGAGTCTGCCTGGACAATAACCCCACACGGCTTCACTCAAACATCCATGCTGCTCACCATCCACTGCATCCTGCCTGACTCATCCCAGACAGCTACGCCTTTCACTTCCCAAATGTGGAAGAAAGGCCCAGCCCAAGGGAAGCCCACCGATCAAATATTGCATGCAAAATGTGGGAACACACCTCGGGCTCCGGTCTTTGGCATGCTCTCTCTCCGGAGGCGGCTTGAGTTGAGCTGATTCTATATGACCCATCAGGGGTGGGGATGCATGCAGCTGATGAAAATGGAGGTATGCATGAACCCTGATGGATTGGGGGTCAGGGTGGGAAGGGAGGAGGTGACAAATCCTGCATTGGATCCATGCTGATGGAGCTTGACTCCTGCAGAGCCCCCTCTCCTCCTGACTTTCATGGACGTTTGCCATGAATGTAAGGTCAGTCACTGCAGGGTGGGTGAGCCCCGGGGAGATCTGCACTGACTTTGCTGGCCTTTCCTACCGACAATCAAAATTGTAGACCGCTCTGAGCGGCTTTTGTCTTTTCCTTACCTTGGTGGGAAAGTAGCGGCTGAACTTGAACTTCTTCAACGTTAGTGTCATGGAGTAGGTCCCAAAGAAGAGGATGAAGGACATGAGGGCCAGGTCAGGAACAAAGTTACAGGATTTCCCCACCAGACTGCCGCCGTACTTCAGGCATTCCTTCTTGCTCAGCTGGGTCCAGTCCAGAGCTGTCATGTTAATAGTATTGTACTTGGAACGGATGTGTTGAGGAAAAGAAACCGACATAGCCATTAGTACAGGGAGTGGTACTTGGGGGCAGGCCAACGCAAGCACTCCTGTGGTGCTGCTTCTACCCACCACCACCGCGCTGAGGACACTTATTATGTCTAGAGGGCTTGAAGGGGCAGCGAGCCCCATATGACCTCTGCCTAGGTCCTTCAGCAAGCAGAAAAGCCGCTCTATCCCATCGTACCGAAGCAAAACGGGCAAGTGGCTAATGCTGGCATGCTTCAGACTACAGTGTAGACATCCCTTGGGAGTCTTCATAGCCAGCACGGCTATTGCTAGACCATGCACTAGTTCAGCCACCTGCTCCACCATCCTGCTCCAGGTGGGCATTGCTGCGTTGACTCTAACAACCCCAGTTAGGCATGGACTTGGACTACGTGATGGGCATCATCTTTTCAGTCATGGATTAACAGACTCCTATGCCTTTCTGGCTATGTAGCCTGAGCCTGGGTGCAGTGGGAAGGCACACTGCACTTATTTATTAATCCAGCAAGCACCTCTAGTCTTCACCTGTCAGCAACTGGTGCAACTCTGCCAATCGCAACCTTGGTCCCATTAGAAAGCAAACTCCTCCTTTGAGGCAGACCACTTGGTGAGCTGCTTTCAACCCCAGATGTGACGCCGCCGTTGTGAAAACCCTGGCCCCAATTCTTAACAACAGTGACCTGGCATCTATGGGCCATCTGGCTTCACCTGGGGCGTTTTAACCCCTAGATCACTGCCAGGTCAATGCCTGCCTCGTGGTCCGTGGGCTGCTTTTAAGCCAGGAGAACCAGGAAGGGGCTCTGTGGGTGGGGACATGCGGTGGGACAGAGGAAGGGCCAGTCTCATCCTCAATTCCCCTCTGCCTTGAGCCAGCAGCAGTGCCTGCAGACTCACTGGCTGTTTTCCTGACAGCACTTGTCCGGCACTTCTGATCCCTCTTGGAGCTGATTGTCAGAAGGAGGGAGAAGCCCTCTCTTTCCCTTAGCTGGTGCACGTTGCAGGAAAGGACGGCACCGAGAACGCTCCTTGCTGCTCGCTACGGTGCCATAGGCTGATTGCGGCACGTGGTCCCAATCATAAACAAATGGCACGGCACAGCTCTGCGTTTTCAGGACGCTTTGCCGTGCTCCGCGAGGGAAGCAGATCAGTACTGCAATCACCACCTCATAGAGGGGGACCTTGGAAGCCAGGCTCAAGACTTGCCGATCCCAGGCCCGAGCAAATCCCACTCCACCATGTGGCCGCACACCTTGACCCCTAGGCTCCAGCTCCCGGCCGGCAAGTGGACAGGAATACAATTATTAACCCATGCACGCCGGGTTTGCAACCCTGCCTGGTGATCTGGGAGGGAGGTTCCACTTCAGAGACCCTAAGTAGGCCTGTTGTTTGGGAAGTGCAGTGCATCTACTTCTGAAAGTCCAGCCCCGGGAAAGGACTCTAGCAGGACCCCCTTTTCACTCCTTATTTGAGAAAGTCTGGGCCATGTTACTTATTTCATGCTCACCAAGATACAGTTGCTATCAGTACCTATCTGTCTATCTTGTCTAGCTGTCTACCTACTTATTTATCCATCCATCCATCTCTCCCTCTCTTTCCCTCTAGCTCCAGGGCAGGCAATTATTTGGGCTCATGGGCCACATGGGCAGTACCGGGGAGCAGTCACAGCCAGTCAGCCTGGAGCCCACAGTGCACAGCCCTAGCCCTGCCCTGTCCTGTTCCTTTTGGCTGCCCCCACCACTGGCCCTGGCCCCATGGTACCGGTGGGGACACACATGCACAGCTCTGATCCCAACCCACCCCGAGCCTACTCTGGACCTGGCCCAGTGGAAAAGACCAGGTCAGGACTAGTTACAACCCGCATGCACAGCCCTGACCCCGGCCCACCCCGCTCCTGCTCTGGATTGCCCACCCATGGTGAGCAGTGGCAGCAGCTGGGCAGAGGCTGCTGCCGGCTCAGAGGAAAAGCCCCCACCCTCCCACCACTGCCGGGACCTTCTTGCTGCAGCCACCTGGAGCCTGTGCCTGGGCTGCCCTGCCACTCCTCTCTGCTGCCGTCACTGCCACCCAGCAAGACAGTGCTGGCAGTGCAGAGGAGCCACAGTGCAGCCCAGGTATGGGTTCTGGGCAGCTGCAGCTGCAACAAGAAGGCCCTGGCAGCGGTGAATGGCAGGGACTGCTTTTACCCAACACCAAGCATCAGCTTCTGCTCAGCTCGGGTGGGTGAGTCTGGAACAGGTGCAGGGAGCCCAGGGTCGGGGATGTGCACTGTGTTGCCATTACCACAGGGCTGGGGCCAGTGGCGGTAGCAGCCAGAAGGAGCCACCGCCACCTGGGCTGCCTAGAAAGGTAGTCCAGCTGTGGAGCCACCCCAGCCCTGCTGTGTGACCAAGGAGCAGCAGGATGCACCATGGGCTTGGTGGCGCCTGAGCCAGGAGGGACCAACGGACCCACCGCAGACCGGACAAAGTCTCTCTGTGGGGGCTGTATTTTGCCCACCCCTGCTCTAGCTAATACTATTGCCGCCTTACAGAGGGGGACCTTGGGAGAATCAGGCTCAAGACGCAATGATCCCAGTCCCAGCCTCATCCCACTGGACTACATGGGCCCAGAACCTCTAGCTAGCCCGATTCAGTCTGCTCCCTTCTGAAACCATTCCCTCTATTCCAGGCTGCTGCTTCAAACCTTTGGCCGCTGAGATGCAAGGGCAAATTGATCACCTTGGTGCATCAACTGATGACCGTGGCTAGCCGCAGCTTCCCTGGAGGAGCAGTAAGGGATGGATTTCACTGGTAGGTCACATAGGGCCCCCTATTCAAAAGCAGGGCATCTAGCAGAGCCCCATGTCCCTCCTCCCGGCATAGGCATCGAATAAAACTACTTACCATAGACATGTTAGTGTCGCTGGGTGACAGCGGGGCTGAAGCATTGAACAAGGTTGTATTCACTGCAGAAAAGGAGTTTGTTGTAAAAAAAACACGTATCTTAAAAAATAGCAAGGCTTCATCTGAAGGGACACGCCGTTTCAGCCTAGCGAGCCCTGCCAGTTCCGACAGACGCTGCCCTTCTGCTCCCCGGAGAGAGGAAAAGACACCTAAGCGCAATCCTCTGCAAGGCCTTTCTAGCAGCATGGGTAGCTGGGGCTGGTTTGAGAGCTCTGAGCAGCTCCCTTGAGGGAAACAGATGTCAGGAAGTCTGGGATGAGTGCATCGCTACACACCTGCCAGGGGCCGGGGGGTGGGAGGCTCTAATGGAAACACCTGCCTCAACTGGAAGAGCAGACCACAGATTTCAGGGCTCTGGAGGGCTATTCCTGGTTCTAACACCAGCAGCAACTTCTCCCTGATTAATATTAGGGGTGGACTCTCATTCAGACAACACGACATCTCCTGCGGGCGGAAAGCCAAGAGCTGCATCACGCTGTGCTACCATGAAACCAGTGGCATCTTCCCTTACCATCTGAGCACGGCTGAAGAGACATCGATTGCCCCAGCAATTCCTGTGACCATAAACTCATGTCAGGATGGAAGAACGGAGCCTGGAGTCTGCAGTATCTCTGGCCTCCCCATCCACTGACAGAGAGACCAAAGCTCCAGACTCCTGGGCTCTCTGCAGCTGGGACCTAGGCTGCTGTCTGATGTACTTTTACATCTGGCTCCTTCCCAGTGCCAAGTAAATGCTGCTATGAGTGAGTTTCCTTTCATCGTAACCGTCCAATCCTGCTTACCACTGCTTCAAGGACCTTGTATTGACTGTGCAGTCCCTTCTGCTAAGACTTTGGGGACAGGGGATCATCGCTTGCAAGGCCCACCTGAAAGAAGCCACCACACTTGGGAGCAGGTCAGACTCTGGAGGGGATACCACCAGCTCTCTGGTGCAGAAGAGCTCACGCTCATTCTTTGGAGGTAAGACCTGCTTGGCTCTGATGAGACATCTCCCCTGCTCCTGCCCTTCCTGGAATAAGAAGGACCTTTCTCCTTATGGAAGTTGTGCTCTGAGGGTCACCTCATGTCCAAGGTGAGCGGTCTCTGGCCCAGCCTGGACTCCTGGCCTCTAAACCCTGCCCGAATCTTTTGAGGAGGGAGAGGATGAATCGCGAGAGAGAAAGTGTTCTCTCAGGGGAAACCTGAGTAAAAACCCCACAAGGCTCTCAAACTTCTGCGGGGCCATCTTCTGGAGGATCCTAATAGCCTGGAGCCGCTACTAATCTGGCGCAAGTAGACCGTGAGCCACCAGTCTCTGCTGCTTGCCTATGGCCTCCTCCAGGATCCCTATGCAGAAGGAGGACCTCATTTGAATGCACACCATGCACGGTTGCATCCAAGTTGACCTCCTGGCAGGCAAAGTCTTTAAAGCTTTGGGATGTCCTTTTGTCAACGCCAGCTTTTTGACAGGCAGCCCAGCCTCAACCCAGTCTGTCTCTCCCTTCCTGTGCAGACACCAGTGGCAAATTAATGAAGGAGAAGCGACTGCTGGGTTAGAATCGGAGACCTCACTGCTACCAAAACGCCGCTCTGCTGACAAAAAGAGGACGGGAAAACTGCCCCAGCGAGAGGCTTGGGCCTCTTACCCTGGACTTGTGCAGTGTCAGGGTTGCTGGGAGTTTTTCCTGGGGGTTAGGTTATGGATTTGTCTAAGGTGGTTTGGATAGAGGTGATCCTGCCACAGGCAGGGGGCTGGATGGGTTGACCTCTCAAGGTCCCCTCCAGCCCCACTTCTCTGTGACCCTCTGATGGTTTTTGGATGTTCGCATGCAGCATGGAGCTTTTCCAGAACCAGACATAGTTGCGAGTTCTACCGCTTTAAATGTTCATTCCCCAACATAGAGCACGCTGTAGCACGTGCTGTATTTTTGACCACAAGGTCCATCAGCGCTTCACACAAATGGAGAGATTGGAGTAGAGCTAAGAGTCGGACACCTTCAAAAAAAATGGAAGAGTATCAAACATGAAATAAGTTGACCATTTATAGAGTGATACTCACTTGAGATTGAAAGCAGCCAAATAGATGTGTGCAGCAGAGACAAATATGGTACAAATCAGTTATAACAGTCACAAGCCATTCCTGTTACACCACCAGAAAAAATATTCTAATTAACATATGCTCCCAGTGTTCAGGAAATGCTCAGCGCGACCAGGGCGAAAGCTCAAGTCAAGGAAGGTTGCAGCCGTAAGAGGGCTTTTGGAATTGCAGTTCTACGACACGCAAAGAACAGAGCCTGGGTTTGCTTCAAACAAAGACACCGCGTGTGCTTTGCTTTTGCTCAGCTGCTTGAAGCCAGCTGGGTAAGAGCAAGGCAGGCTAGCCCCAGTGTGTCCCAGAGGACGGGCCTCGAACTCAACGGCGGAGAAATCACGGAGGTGGTCGTTCTACCTTTGTGGGATAGACAATGCTGGCTAAACACAGTGGAGGACTCCAAGACATCCCAAAGCCCCCCCTGGTGCTCCGGGATGGCCCCTTTGTGACCATACTCCCTTATGGGGCCCAGGTCCTGCTTTCCCATACTACACAGCTCCGGAGAGGATATGATGCGGTGGCCAGAATTCCTTCTGAAAGTCCCCCAAAATCAGACGATCAATTCCCCTCACCCCCAGCCCACCCCTGGATCCTGGGTGACCTGCGTGGAGTTGGGGGGAACCCTCATGCCACATAGTCAGAAACCCGGTAACCCTGCATCACTGTTGGCTCTCACTGTTGGGCAGTCCAGGGCTGCAGACATGAGCCGACCAAGGGAGAAGGAACCCAAGTCTGATCCTATGCTCGTTCTGAACCACCGTCGCTCTGCACCGGTTGTTTATTCCCAGCCAGAGGGGAGCTCATGCTAAGGCGTCTCCCTTGATCAGACCAGGATGTCCATAACTTTGCTGGGCCGAGCCCTGAGACTCAACACACAACTGCAGAGCTGTTAAAAAGGAGCATCAGTTCACCTGTCCCCTCCCTGATGCACCCAACACACACATTTTTGACCACCAGGGCTCAACAGCAGACATAACCATTGATCTAACATCCCACATGTTATGTCGGGTACAGGCCACTGTGGTGTGCAATCAAAATCAGGCCAGCTATAGCTATGGAGGCTACCGACATTGTTTCCCACACTTCTGTCTCCAGGGCGAGGGTTCGGTTGCAGTACGTTTCCACCTCTTCCTTCCACCATCGGTCTTTTAAAACAAGAACGCCCAAAGGGCTCCCTTTGCCTTACAGCACGAGCCCAGGGAAAACCTTTCCTACTCATGTGACAAACGTCAAGGTCTTAGTTCCAAAGAGCGTATCGGGAACTCTGGATAATTTGGACATGCAATTCAAGAGCCAATCTGGATGGGAACGATGAAATGTCAGCACGATTTGGTGGGTTGGCTCGGGGTGGGCTAAAAGTGAGCCTGAATTACAGCCATGTCAGAATTACAACATGTCACAACATGTACATCTTGGCTCTGGAAAAATGCAGGTTGTGTCTCACCTGCCATCCTTTTGCTTTCCCTGGCCTACATCTTGTGTCACATTGCGGTGGCAGACACTGGGCCTAGGCTGTAGGCACACAGCTCCCCAACCCTACACCAGCCCGTTTCTAAAAAAAGACCAAGGTGAGGGGGAAAAAGGGCCGGGAGGAGGGATCGCTCGGAAGGGCCACTGATCATCCCGCTAGAAACTTCATCCCACCTAACCGGAGAGGACAAATTCACCCTGGAACATGCATTTGTGAACTATCCCGCTCTGGCTGCAGGATGTCAAGTGAGGATGGCTTCCATCTCTCCTATCTGCTGTTCCGCGCTTGACCATCTATGGAGGAGGTCTTCTCTACGCTCTCATCTATCAGGGATGTTCTGGCTCGCTGGGAGATGCTGAGTGGTTTTCAGGAGCACTGCTATTTGTGGGGGTGGGAGAGGGGCTTGGGTCAGAGCACATGATGATGGGGGAGATGACCTTCAAAAGAACCCCTACCTTAGAGAGCTACCTCTTTGATGGACAGGTACAGGCATGTGCTTAGAGGTCCGGAGCCCAGAGACACATGGGCAATATTACTGCGACCCCTCTCTCATGGGAGAACTTCCTTTGGCTGAGATAACCCCCAGCCCACAACAGCAGGAGATGCCAAAGGGGTTGATCCAGGCTGCTGCTATCTTTGCCTCCATTTTACAGAGGAGGAAACCGAGGGAGGTGAGCCCTTCAAGCCCAGATGTAGACACCAGGACTCCTGCCGCGCAGCCCACATCTCACGCTACTGCAGTAATCCCCCAGCGGAAGCTCACAGCCCAGAACCAGATGCCCATGCATCCGCGTCCCAGTCGGCACAGATCAGTCAGGAAGCCTCTCAAAACTCCTCCAGACTTCAGCCAGGCCCCAGCGCGGACAAAGCCCTGACCGTGTCCTCACGCAATGCTCAGCAGGGAATAATAAGACTCATGCTCACCTTGGTCAGGCGCGATGCACTCGCACTTGTACATGGTGACGTAGTCCGGCCTGAAGTCTGAATTGATGGGGTAATAGTTGAAGGCTCCGATCATCTTCTTGATGGCGTCGTAGATGAAGATGAAGCTGATGAGGGTGGAGAAGCCCTCCTCGGTGAAGCGTGTGATGTACTTTATAATGAAGCTGGCATCCGTGGCCACCAGAATAAGGCACTGCAGGGCGGAGTGGAGGCCGATCCACAGGCGAAACTCCATGTAGTCGATGCTGTTGCCTCTGTAATGGGGCACACCGAAAGGGCATCACACAACCACAGAGTTGGCTCGTTCCATCAGTGCAGGGAGACCGAGGCCCAGGGAAAGGCGTTACCGTACGGGAACGGAGGAAGAGCCCTCCTGGTTAATGGTTTTCCTAAAGCCCTCACTTCCCCATGCTCCCATGCTCATAGACCCGCCGTGAGGGGGGACAGGTTTTTAGCCTCTCTGTCTAGGGCAGCAACCCAGACCCAAAGCCCATCGGGCTCAGATGCACCAGGATTGTTAGGTCTTCAGGTGCAGGGCTCCCTCCACTCCCCTGGGCATGGATGTGGGCTGGGCTGGGAGGCTGGGACCATCCCTTCACCTACTTGCTGAAGTCGAAGAGGAGCTTCTCGAATATGAGGATGGGTCCTGTGCTGCTTAGGATGATGAGTGGCTGCCCGGCAAAGAAACAAAACACCGAGCCCGCCATGGCCGTGCCGAGGAAGCTCTCCATGACACCCTGGGGAAGGAGAGGGGCCGAGGTCTCAGTGTAGGGCTGAGAGACGTGCGAGCTGGGCCGCCCCCTCGCACGAGGGACCACGGGTGGTGGCCAGACTGCAGGAAGGAGAGTGCTAAGAACAGGGCGCCAGCTCTCTCCCCTGTCCTCCCTCCCTGTGGTACAGATCACTAACCCATTCCCTCCACCTCGGCTCTTCCAGACAGAGGTCAGTGGGTTGGGGTTGCATGGGGAAGAGGCGAATTAAGGCCTGGGTGTCTTACAGACCTTACAAGGACTCTATTTTGTATAGGCACATGCTGAAAGGCATTCAGGGCACTAGTTTGGGCGGGGAGGGGGAGAAGTTGGGACACTCCTAGGGCTTTGATTTGGAGGGACTGGGTCTTCCCACCAAGGGTTAGGATCTGCCCTTGGCTGAGCAGGGGCAGTTCACAGAGAAGGAGCAGGAAGGGCCCTTTTCAGGGCAGCTGGGCAGGCATGTGGCAAAATGCCATCTCGATCTCTTCCCCATGGTTTGGGTGGATGGTTTGGGCATGCCTTTTTTATTCCCTTGGCTCGGATGACCTAGGGAGGCTACCTTTTGGGCCTCGGGCTAAAGGAAGCACCCTGAGTTCTCACGGCAGGTCAAGCACTCTCCAGGCCGGTGTATCCCGGGGGCACAGCGATGCAGACAGACCAGAGCCCCTGGACGGTGGCAACGGTGGCCCCAGGCTTGCGGGTGTGCTCCAGGAAGGGGGCCAGCCAGACGTGAGGCACCCCAGGGAGGCACTTGGAGTTTGGTAGGTGGTCTGGCACTGTGAGGTGGGTGGCTCAGCACAGGAGCACCCGCCACAGCCAGCACACAGACTGGTCAGGCACTGGCACGGCGGGCAGTGAAATCCGCCCCGCTGGGTGTCTTACAGCACAGAGCAGCTGATGCACGGGTTTTACACCAGACCAACCTCCAGCACAGCTTCTGGCTTGAGCCCATCTCCACCGACTCTCCTCCTCCTCCAAGTGGCTGGAGCACTTCTCAGCTTGCACTTTACCTGGTAGTTGTCCGTCGCATCGCCCAGCAACCCCCCGAAGGTGATGGCGTTGGTGATGCAGCCCAGGTAGATGAAGAGGATGGCAGAGATCGACTGGATGTGGAAGCCTTCATAGAAATCACTCAGGAACCAGGGCAGCTTCCTCTTGATATCCAAGTAGAGGCCCCCACAAAACCTGGGAGAAGGAGGTGGAAAGAGCTGCCTTGCAGCCATGCCGTGGAGCTCACTTCCAGGTGCCCAACAGCAGCTCCACGCAACCCACAAGGAAGGACAAGCAAACACGTGAGACCTCCGTGGCACTGGTGTGTGTTCAGGGGCCAAGACTCCTCTGTGGCCCTCCCCTGATAGCTGCTCTTGGGTTTCTGCTCCACGCCTACTTTAAAACCAATTGCCTGAGAAGGGGAGCAGTATTTTTATTCAGGCAGCGGGGAGAGAGTTGAGTGACTTCCCAGCTCATCATCGTCTGCTAATCTGTCTCCCCTCCACAGGCATTAACCCCGCTCCATCCTTTTTACTGGTCCAGATCTTCCACCGTTCAATATATCCTTTCCTCTGCAAAGTTTTCTGTCTGTTAGCCATTCCTGGCAATGCCAATCTTTTCTTTCACAGCCCCAAGGATTTCTTTTTTTAGCTCTGGATAAAAACCTTTCCTCAGTTGTGCGCATATTAACTCAGGTGGGGAAACAACTGGCAGTGAAGGGCTGGAGGCACTGCCAGGCTGCCCAGGAAGGCTAGATTTTCTTTTAGCACGCTGAGAAAGAGATAAACTATAATGCCCACAGGACTAACGACACCGGATCTCTTGACTATTTTGTGCCTGGTTTGCTGTGGGTTCTCTATACTTAGTACAAAACCTAGCAAATCGGCGCACGTGCCAATGGTTAGACTTGTTTTAGCTTTGATCTTAAATTTTGCATCCCTTGACCAGCCAGCCTCAGTGCAAAGGTGATCAAACCAGTGTTCCCAGTGCACCGAGCCCTTGGGGTTCTGGGGCCCTGCAAACCATTTAAGCAGCCAAGGTACTACCTACCTGCCCGTCCAGAGAAGCTCCTCCCCGACTTCGTGTGCAGCTGGCATCTCTCCATCGTCGCTGCCACTGCCACCCCCTCCGCCGCCGCTGCCTCCGGCTGCTCCGCCAGCCACGCCGTTCATCTGCCCTGCCTCGTTCAGGGAGAACACAGACTTCCTGAAAGCATACAAGAGGCTCTGCTTTCTAGAGACCTCACTCCCGGTCTGCCCAGGCTGGCCTCTTGTGTAAAGTGCCAGACTCTGGAGTCAGGTGAGAATGTCAGCTCTCAAGCATTTCCATGGCTTGTGGGGGCTAACAAAATAAGACCCCACAAAGGCTCGAAACCTAGAGGACCACCTGAGACCCCTCCAAAGTCTAGTTAAAAAACAAACCCTTCTGATTGCCGGAGACCACTCTGAATGGAGCCGTGGAGTGTTTTTTATGTGAGTTAGGTCCTTAGATGGCCCCAGCTGAGCGCCTCACAGTCAGAACTGGCCAGGACTTGCCCCATCCTGCCAAAACTTTTCAAGGTTTCACACATTTCCCCATCCCCTGTTGATCGCAACATCCATCGCATGGTTTCTCCATCGCATAAGTTGCCCCCAAATTCCTGGCCTTGGGAAAGTGCTCTGATCAAACTGTTGTGGACACCTGTATACTCCTCTGCATAAGTGGGATTTGGGTGATGCATCAGTTACTAGTGACAAGCCATTTATATTTGACTAATTCCCAGCGAGTCCCTTATAGCCCTGCGCTCTGCTTTCTGGCTGTCTGGAAAGATGTCTTTGGATTAGCTCCTGCATGAAATGCTGCCATCTAGGCTTCACCGAGGAGACGGCACGTTGGTCAATTGAGAACGGCACATCGAACAATATTATAGGGACAGTGTCAACACGGATCGAGCAGGCTTTCCTATCAAAAGGAATAACCTGCTAGGCTGGTCAGGGACAAGCTAGTAAAGGATCCACAACTAAATCGCCATGGCTCATCCATTTCAAATGGGGGTTTGTTTCTGTGCATATGGTTTATCTCCACGCATTGTGACATGCATCCGCTCACACTGCTGAGCTGTTTATGCTCGTTGGCCTCTGTGTGACACCAGGACCTGGCACTAGACTTAGTCCTGTTTCACTACTCTAACTTGCTGCAGAGTCAAGCTCCCTATGCTGCTCATGGCGACGCTTAGCTTTTTAAAGCGCCAGCTTCATAGCACTCGGCGAGGGAGGTCAGTGTTGCTACTCTCCGTTTCCACGCGGGGAAGTGACGTGACTTCCCAAAGTCACACACCGGGCTGGAAGCCCAGCCGGCGATACACTCTGCTTCTCCCGAGTGCCCGATTTATGGCTTGCCAAGAGCCACAAATACCCTGTACCTCTTGTCAGCAGATGGCAGTTTCTTGGGGGGCTCTATTCGGATGTTCGGATCCCACTCGCCGGGTGGCAGAACAATGACTTCATCCAGAAATTCATCGATCCCAGCGATCAGGTCTTCCCGGTCCCTGGCTTTGTAGGCAACGTCACTGAAGAGCTGGAAAGCAACAGAGACAACAAACTTTTCGCTCAGAAGACCCCAGCTTCAGCTACCCCCTGTGCCTAGCTCACACTTCAGATCACTGCAGAGGCTGGCTCACTCCTTGCTGGTGTGAAAACAGTGCCAGCGAATGCTACTTAGACGACGCAGGCCCTCCTGCCTGTTGCCACTGTGCATGCTGTGGACATCTGGAATGGGACAGAACTTATCCCTCTGCTCCAGAACCGCAGCCCCCCATCGTACAAGCCACAAAAGGATAAGCAGAGCACAAAGAGGCCTCTAACACACACTGAGATGTGATCCAGAGGTGGGTCCTGGCAGGAGCACACTCATACTAGCACACACAAACAAAGGTGTGATGGCACAAGGACAAAACTGCTTCTTAGCCTGACCCTGCTCAGCTGCAGTTGCTGTGTCTTGACAGCTATTACCACCCGTGCTAGCAAGATGAAAGGTAGCAATGTCATGCCAGGCTGTGCTAAACTCCTACGTGCACTTTGCCGGACAGATACGCCCCTACACTTGCACTTTCTATACACACACCCACACACACACACATCCAGCTGCTTTATTTTAGTAATTTAAAGTGAATTCTTGTGGCTCTCTATGCACCAGATGCTCAGCTCTTGGCAAATGGACTACAGTGAAACCGCACAGATTTTCAGCTGTCAGTTTGGCTTTAATCCCGGCTCTGGGGGAGCATGTCGTTCCAGTCTGGGGAACGCACGTATGGAGCGGACGCCCGGATGGGGTGCACATGAAAGGCGTGTTCCCCGAGCAGGCTTCGGTCGTGCCTTGAGTACTTACGTCGTCCACCATGAGGGTCGCGATGGCTCTGCCAATTTCATTGTAGGATTTTGCTTTTCCAGAAGGGCCCAGGAGAATAAAAAGGAACCTGATGCAAAAAGAGAGCGCTTGTGAGTCCATGGCTGGCCGGGCAAGCAGCGCCGGGTTAATTCACAGCAGTGCCCAGCACACAGGATCTTGGCCTGGGGCATCTGGGGGAGAAGGCCATTTCAGTACTGACTGTAGGTGTTTGCAAAATGCGGGAACAGGCCTTGGGAGTTTCACCGCTTGGTTATCTCGGTGAAGGACCCGATCCAAATCCCACTGCTGTCCAATGGGGCACTGCCCACTGAGTGCAGTGAGAGCTGGACTGGACCTTTCATGCCAATGGCAATGTGTGATAAAACATCAGGGCTCCCTGACCCCTGCTAGTGCCTGGGACGAACAGGGAGGCGAACGATTCTGCTAGGTGGTTCTTTCCCAGAAGAGCGGGGGCTGGTAGACCTGCATTCAGCCCTATTTACAGATGGAGAAGCTGAGGCAGATACCGGGAAGGGAGTTCCCCACCATTACAGACCAGAGCAGCGGTGGAGCCAGAGTAGTGCCAATTCCCAGAATACTGCGGGTGAATAAAGGCTCCATTATTTCTTCGGCTCTGGGGGATCTGCGTTGCTCGATTACCTTGGGCCACTTTTGTGAGCCACGGGAGACGTGACTCAGACCCCCCGGGAACCTAGAGACTCGGAAAGAAAGCGGATTCCCACCTTTTTCTGAGGGCAATGCATGCTCCCTCTGATGCCTTGGTGCTGACCCTGAGACCTTTCCTGGGTCTTGGCACAAGCCCGCTGGGTTTAACGGACCAGCAGCCTACCTGGTGGGGACAGGCACCTCCGTCACGCCGCCCAGCATCGTCGCCTGGATAAGCCGCACAAAGGCCACGAAGGGCTTGTCGAGAAAATCCACTTCTCCCACCAGCACGTTGGAGGCCTCCGCGTCTTTGGGGATCTTCTTCATGAACTTGTTTTTCAGCTGTTCAAGGGACAAGGGGCATTTGTAACGGCTCCAATCTTCTGTCATTCTCAGCTGGAGGACCTGTTCCTGGTGGATACTCGCTAGTCCCAGCTGAGCTCAGTTTAAGGAGTGGGCGCAGCTCCCTGCCCCTACCCGGGCGGCTACGCTCTGCTCATAAGACCTACTGGTCGGTGACGGGCACCTCCCCACACGCTGCCAGGACGGCAGGGCCGACCTTTGCTGAAGCCTGACTCTCTCCCATGCTCCTATGACCCTGGGAGCGCTGGAGTCAGGAAACGCCACGAAGGTGAGACTCAGGATAACATCATGAACGATAGCAGAGCTGGGACTCACCCTGACTCAAAACCGCACCTGTGCACGCGCTCGAGCCCCACACACTTCAAGCCAGACTTCTGTGCAAGCCAGGCCAGGTGGGCACGTGTGTCTGGGTGGTTCTGAAGAGGGAGACTTTGCAGACAGAGACCTGATATAGCAATACTGATATATGGTGTGCCATCAGCACAGCGCTAGCAAAACGAGAGGCAACGTGCTTACACTCTGCTCTGACTGCAAGCTTTCCGTTAACCCTTCTTCCAAGCCCGTGGGCCCCATTGGCTCCCTTCACAAAAAATGGAAAAAGACCTCAGGGCCCTGTAGTTCCTGTCTTGAGCTTTGGCTTTGCAGCTCTCGCCGGCCCCCGCCACCCCAGAAAAACTCCCTTAGGGCAGAAGACAATTCACGGTTCCAGGAGGCCTTGTTGTACCAATTCCACCCTGGGTCCCCTGCAGCCCTTTCATTATTCTTCATCTGAAAGGGTTCAATACAAAGCCAAGCAGGGTGTTATTATAAGCTACATTGCCAGCATGAGGAGAGGCATGTGAGCCAAGCAGCAGGCTCACCCTCTTCTTCTAAGCTTTTAAATCCAAATGGAAAAAAAACCATCGTCATAACACAACTCCTCCAAGGCAGCTCGGCATAAGTGAGAGCGACGACTAAGCTTCACTTAAAACTTAAAAAGTCCCTTTGTAGTGGGTCTAAGAGGCTGATTAAAACCCGGCATTCTTAGGAACTAAATGCTTTGCATATCTTAGTGTTAACTCTCTGCGCACCGTGGCTAGAGGCGATCTTGCAGAGGCAGATGCCACGTGCTCAGCTGCTGAAACCAGCCCCTCCGTCCTGGTTGTGAGCAGCGTTGGAGTCCATCCAGCACGCTGCCGCTCTGTGGCCCCTTTCACTGAGCTACCCTACCCTCCTGCTTGCGACGGTCACTCTCTGTTTCACAACAGGAGGCAGCTCTAAAGGCCGTTTGGGTCACAAGGTTTGGAAAGGAGTGACAGCAGAGATTCGGCAAAGGCACTCAGGGGCATCCTCTGGGTGCCAACTGAGGCAAGACCAGTCCCTGCGGTGAACATGATGGGATTCCCTACTGGGCACCAGCAGTTTGTGGCGCATCGGTGCAGGAATCAAAAGGTGACTTGTTTCACTTCCCCCATGCTTCCCCTCTGCCTTCACCTGTAACGGAGATGCTGCCCATTAGACCGTGGCAGATGGACTTCAGTGGCGCAGGCTAGACACAGGACAGAACCCACCTCCCGCTCAGACACCACTAATGGGTCTCTACACAAGCTGACTTTTGCCAGGAAAGTCAGGATTCAGGGATCAGAGATGAAGGATGCAGATGGGTTGGATGGGACGGCCGCCTTTTATCCAGTCCCCACATTAGGAGCTATAGCAGAGGCAACTCCCCAATGCACGGACTGTGTGACAGTCAGAAGTGCTGCAATCTCTTGTTTGGTTGCTAGAAAAGTGTACAGCTTTTCACTAGCGTTCATGTCACACGAGGCTGGGGTGCGTCCCGGCCCTTTGGTGTCTGAGGCAAGCGTCTCCCAATGTTCACCATCCTAGGCAACAAGGAGGTGGGAAAGGACCCATGTTCCTTTCTGTGTCTTTCCTGCTTCCATCCTTTGCTGGTTTCTCCATGAATAAACTTCCTCTGACCCATGCGCTGCTGGTGGCACCTGTCTTTATGCTAGCCAGAGTGGTGGCTCGTTACCGTATATAGTGATATTTTTTTCACATCAGCCATCAGCTTTAAATGAAGCACTTACGAATCAGGCTATGCACGTGGTTACAGTTGTTAGGGACTCCCTTAGCCTTGAGCTAGGCTGCACTCACAAGCCATTCTGGGTATGCTAAGCTTAGCTGCAGCCTGCAAAGGGGTTTCGGGAGGTGCCGACAATTTCAAACCATTTTGCATTAACTTCTCTGCCTAGTTGTAAAAGGATGAGTGCCTTCAACAGGGCCCCATCAGCATTCCCCACTGCTGTGTCACTTCCCAGTTTGTCACGGACATGCAGCGGGAGCAGACGCTTTGCCGTTCGTTCCTGAAACACCCTCATACTTTGATGACTCTTTGGATGGGCAAAGCAGAGGAGCTGTGTATCTGGGCGCCTTTGGCTTCCATCAAACCATTTGCTTCCCCAGCATGGCATGTTCTGACTAACCTAAAGACAAGAGGCTGGTCACACCCTGTCTCACCCATTCCAGAAAGGGCTCGAAAGTCCTACACATGTTCCTATTAAAATGCAGTGGGAGAAGGGTATCTTGGACCCTTGCATTTGGGACCAGGTCTCTGAGGGGAGGAAACGCGATTCTCCAAGGAGGGGATGATGTCTTCTTCACTTCCACACCGTCTTAGCCACTGGCTAGCAACTGAACCAACTGCACTTGGTTGTCTGGGGCTCTGCATATTTCCAGAATTGTACCACGCCTGGTTTTAGCACATATGGGCTAAGAGTCGGCAGGAGCACCTGGACGGGGAGCTTTTGTCAAGCTTTCAGGAAGGCCAGCAAGGTTTATAACTGGCAGGATGGCAAAGTGATTCAGACCTTATGCTTTTAGGGCAGCAGGGTACATCTTGGAAGCCTCATTCAGTCAAAACCCTTGCTAAGGCCAACTCTTTCCTAGTCTATGTTGGAAGCAAAGCATGCAAATACCCCTAAAATGGACTTAAAATACAGACAACACCAGGAGCCTTGCCTGAACACTGTTTCTCCATTATCTTTACTGACAACAAAAGTGTGCGTCTCAACAATAAATACAGGTTCTTCCCCATGTATCAAACGCCCAGGCTTTACAGTGGCAGTACAGAAGCAAGGTATATTCATTATGTACCTTGCAATTTAAATCCTGCAGAGTCCTACCCCTGCTCAGACCCCTGCTCAGTAGCAGAAGTAGGGTCTTATTTTCTACATGGGTCCAGGCACAAGAAGGAGGTATGGTCACATGCACACATTGTGCATTGCCTATTCCCTTTGCTGGATGAACCATTACCTGTGTCTAGAATAGCTATTTACTGCTGTGGAACAAGTCATGAGCTTCCCACTGCTGACAAATACTGTAGTAGCTCTAAAGTGCATGTGTATCCACGCATGCACGCACGCACGCACGCACACATGCAGAGGTTTCACTATAGCCCTAGCCACTCTGATGATGGGAGTTTTGGCCAACTGAATATTGCAGGGTTTGACCTCTCAGAAACAACCAGGGAGGGAAAACACAACTAAACTCCATTGACAGCCAGGCACTTCACCCTACTGTTAATGGAAATGAAGTGACCCTTGTTGCTCCATTGAGTGATATGATAAATAATTGTGATAACTAGCAAACTCCTTAACTTAACCTTTAGAGCCAGACACAGTTCTCACTGGAGAATAAATGAGGTGCTGCTACACTGCTGAGACCCACGTGCCATGACTATATGAACACTATCAATTAAATTGCTGAGTTGATGTTTATGACCCAGAGGTAGGCATCCTACTCGAGCGTGGAGATAAAACCATGATGGACGTATACCCACCTCCTCACCATATGGATCCAGACAGCTCTTAAAAACAATTACAATGCTGGCACCTCCTTGACTTTTAATGGAGTCTGACTGCACAAAGACAT
>JAGPOW010001890.1:3696237-3707649 GCA_030014935.1 Caiman crocodilus | reverse complement strand
CAGCCTCTTAACTTGTTCACCAGTATGGGGTGGGATACCGTATCGAAGGCCTTCCTGAAGTCTAAGTAAATGATGTCAACCCCTACTCCTGCGTCCAGGCGTTTTGTAGCCTGGATGTGCAAAGGTGATTCACTACGTCAACCCAGAGATTTGACGGAGGAAGCTGTAGTGATAAAAACACTCTGCCCTGTTTCTTTGCACCAGAGGAATGGCTCTAGCCTCCTTCTGCAGTCAACAGTTGAGCAAAAGCAAAGAGCTGGCCCTTCCCTAAAAAGGTCTGGGCTCTAAAGGATGGAGAGCCACTACCTAGACCCTTCCCAGATCTGGGAGCAGACTACAGGAGTCCCGACTCCCAGCCCTTCCTTCGGATGGCAAACACACAACTGTGCGTGGAACGATCCACCTTCCAACCCTGATGGGAGAAAAAGTGAGCAAAACAGCCATCATTTTCTGCAGGCTCCTTGAGAGCGTGATTCACGCTCCAATTAAGCACAAGTAATTCTCAGCAACATGCCTGTATTTATTTTGGAAGCCGCTGTTCCTTTAAGGCAGGTTTGCCGATTCCCCGATCCATGGATTAGCCTGTCTAGAGCTTAACCTGGCAGCTTTGAACTGGTACAACTTGGGTTTTGGCTCCTGCTGCTGCTGTGGGGACGGAGGGAAGGAACAGAGGATAACAATGGCTTTTTAAAAGATATCAGATAAAGCCGCACCAGGCTACAGGCTAAATCTGCTGGGGAACATTGGAAAGAGGCTCTGGATTGTACTGGCTACAGCTGCAGAGAAATATCTCGGAGTCCCATTTCTTGGGAGTTGCTCCCTTGAAGGAGACATTTTCCTGGATGAGGCACCCAACCAGCAGAGAGGAGCCTCTCCGCAACTCCTCCCCCAGGATGAGCGACTTGGTGTATTGCATCTAACCTCCAGCCCCCTGCTCTACCCACCAGATCAGCCGCATGCCTCTCCAACAGCTGGAAACTGAGCCCAGGACTCCGGACTCCCAGTTCCTCTGCCTTTTGTTATCCAGGACCAGGGAGAAGGGCCATCCCTCAGTGACCTGCTCTAACTGCTGGACCATCCGACAGCCCCTTTATTGCAGAAACGTACTCAACCGCTGTCCACATCCGTCATCTCGTTCCATCGGTGTTGGCCTAGGGAGAATTATGGCCGCTGAAGAGACTGGATGAGAGCCCAGGGCAGCAAGGCCTGAGGCCACATGAAGACCTGCATTCTCCTCCTGCCCCCATCTCCAGCCCCAGCAGCGCGTGGCGTGCCAGGCTGTGCGGCAGCTGCTTTCACAGGCTTCAGGAATCATCACACTCCTCTGCTGTGTCTGCACTCGTGGGAAGCTGATTAGGCGTTGTTAGTTAAACTTCTGCATGTGTGGTTTTGCAAACACTGTTCAGTCTCCCCCAGGACTGGGCAAGCCTCTACGTGGGTCTGGCACCGGGAACCGGGACCTGTGGAAGGCAATGGGCCACAGCGCAACTGCCTAACAGGACCACATGTATTTTTTGCTTGGGACCCAAGGCAGGATTTTAATGTGGGTTTCCAAAGGGGAAACACTTGCTCATTTACCCAGTGCCGAGAACCTCTCAGGGCTTTGCCTGGGCATTGCCAGACAGCCCTGGCCCACATTACGCGTCCTGTGCATTCGCAGCTTATTTTCCCCAGTTCTGAGCCATCTCAGGCCCTCCCCGCTGACTACCGCCAATGCTTATTTTTCCTGACCTGCATCATCAGTGATTCATAGTTTGTAAGGGACTGGAAAGGACCCCAGAAGATCATCGGGTCCAGCCCCCTGCACCAGGCACGAAGAATTGGCATCAGGTGATGCCAGCAAGGCGGCCGTCCAGTCTCCTCTTGAAGACTTCCAGGGGAGGTGACTGCACCACCTCCGGAGGCAGCGTGTTCCCTGACTGTGAAGACGTTTTCCCTATCATTGACCTTGAAATGGTCTTCCAGGAGTTTATGGCCATTACTGCTGGTTTCCCCCAAGGGTGCCCTGGTGAACAGCTGTTCGCTGAGTCCTTGATGTACCCCCCGCTGCAGCGGTAAGCTGCGATGCTGAAGTCAGCAGGGAGGGGACAGCTTGTGCTGCCTTAAAATCTGTGGCCTAGAGCAGATGACATGTCCTTTCCACGAACCTGTCTCCCAGGAAGGAGAAGATGCCCCTTTGCAACCTTGAGGGGAGACAAAACCTCCTTCCCGAGCTTGGCACGCCCCAGAGCACGAGATCCTGGGACCGCTCGCCCCTTCGGTTTCCCTGACTGCCAGCCAGCACCGCCGTGAAATGAGATCTAGACCTACGGCCTGGGCAGACCGGCACGAGGCCCAGAGAAGGAGGAATCAGCGTGCATCGCCCCTGCCTGAGAAGCGGCGCCAGCAACTTTCCAGCGTGCTTCGCCTTTTGTCCGCAGTCAGCTTTCTTCTCCAGCTCAGAAGCTGAGGCCCGACCCTCTTGACAGCTGCTTGGCTCTGCGGAGGAAGTTTCCTGTTTCGGCTTGCCAAGGTTTTATTTGCAGGCAGTGCTCACACCGGGAAGGGGCTGCCTCCCTGCTGAATCCTGGTCTGAGCCCGCAGCTGGGGAGCGGTTCAACCTGCCCGTGCAAGGGCCTGGCTTACTCCCGGAGACTGATGCCCTTGGTCGATAGTGCACGTACAGTGTCAGCAGGCATCACACTGTGCCACCCCCCTGGGGCTGCTCCTCTCAGGGGCCTCCATCCGCCTAGACCGCGCAAGGAGAGAGTTCAGCCTTCGTGGCTCATTCAGTCCTCGGCAGACGGATTTGGGTCAGTTGTTCGGGTGGCTTTTCATGGTGTAAACACGCATGCCAGGAAGGAGAGAGCCCCCAAGCCCCATCCATGCTCTGCCCCTCCTCAGAGCATTACGGGCTGGCACGCATGCTGCCTTGCTGAACAATGATGGATTGTAGGGAAGAATAAAACTCTTTGGGGATATAAAAGAAAAAAATCATTGACTGGGTTGATCACATTAGCAATGGCTATGAGAACAACAACACAACCAAACCAAGCATTAACCGTGAGAATGCTGTTTGCCCCAGCTGGCAGGCAAGGAGGTGCCACCAGAGCCATCGTGGTCCCAAAGGCCACTGCCGGACGCGGGAGGTCAGCTTCTTAGAGATACCTGGACGCCTTCCTGCTTTCAGGGCCTAGACACCCTCATAACACTTTTCTGGGATGGGATAGGCAAGAGACAAGCTTTCTAATGCAGTGCCTTCCCCTTCCAAAGCTTGCCTCAGTCTAGGCCTACCATGCAGTTTGTCCACAAAAATCTTTGCCTACTGCATGTTTCCTGGACCATCTTGATGACACCCTCTCTTTAACAAGCTCACCCTGGAAGCCCTAGGGTTGCAGCTGAGTGTATCAGGCCTCTGCAAATCACACAGCCACACAGAGACTGCTCTGTTTGCCCACAGAGAGAAAAATGCAATACTGTCACAGTTTGGCAGGGCCATGCACTTCTGCAACACCCCCCCAGGGATGCACGCTTCACCACCTGAGGAACACAACCTCACTCAGCCACCCAAAATCCAGCTCTGGCAACATCTGATGCATCACACGCATATCAATTCTTTGGATTCCAGGCAGTGGGGCAAGGGAAAGGTCCTGCAAGGCTCTCCTGGCCCCCAGCTCCATCTGAAGCCAAGAGGAACTGAGGGGAACCCCTTCCCCAGTACCCTGTTTGCTTCCAGGCTCCAGTTGCAAGAGCTGTCATGCCACTCTCCAGTCTCACATGCAGTAATATGACCTTTCCCTGGAGGACAGGGTTTCTGATCCTTGTGCCAGAGGTGCTGAGGAACAGCTTTGCCCCAGAGGCACGCAGCAAATATTTGGGACCCTGACTCATACTCTGCCCTTCTTACCAACAGAGAATACTCCCTTCTCAGAGCAAGGAACAGAACTAGGAGTCCTGATTCCAGCTGGCTTTCTCCTTTTCACCAGAGCTAGGAAAGCCCAAGACAACCTGAGCCCTGGGCCTCTCTTCTCTGGTCTGCTAGACCTGCTAGAGCTGAGGACAGAACCTGGGAGGTCCTGAGGCTTCAACCCCCCCGGCTCCAACCACTACACCTCAATCCCTGATACAAAGGGTTGAGTACTGAGTCCCTCCCTTTGGCTTCTGGAGCATGCTCCATCCTCCAAGCTGCCAATGCAACATTAAACCTGTGGTCCTCATGTGTTTGAATGCTTGGAGCCTGAATGTTAGTTGCAATTGCCCTCACTCAAATGAATTTTTCCAGGCTGGACCAATACACAGACCATGATCCTGTCAGGAAACCATGGGAGTAGGGGATGCCCGCGGTGATGCAGAAAGCAAAAGTATCAGGACCAACCTTTGAACGCTCTTGTGTGAGCAGGATGAACCCATCCAAGATGAGTTTCGTATCATCCAACAGCATGTTGGAGAGGTAGACAACTTGCTGTCTGCACCCCTCTTACCATATGAACTGGGCATCTCCTGTTCTAACACGCTTACTCTCACCATGACCTGAGAGCTAGGGCAGTACTATTTCCCCTGCTGCCCGGAGAGTCTGAGTTGCTGGCCCAGGCTCACACAAGATGCTATTTTGGAGCGTGGAATTAGCACAGGTCTGAGGCTGCACGCCTTAGCTGCCAGGCCACCCGCCTCCGGGACGAAGAAGCATCGCAGTAGATGAGACAGAAACACAGGGGACAGTAGGACACTGCACACCCAAAGTACAGCTTCAGGAGCTGCACATGCAACTCCGTTTTGGGCCGGGAGGACGCTTGCATGGGGAGTGACAAAGCTGTTGCATGGCAGAAGTTGAGTGTGCTGGGCACACGTGAGCAGGAGAGACAGAGCTAATCGTAATCCATCTTATTAATTGCCCGACTTCAGCCCAACCAGTCTATCAGAGGTGGTTCAGCTGACCCTGAGAAAACACCTCACCCCCTGGTATCAGGGTGACTCCTCACTGAAGCTCATTAAATAAAAAAATACCATTAGTAATAACTTGATGCTGGGAAGAGAAAAATTCCATGTGGTTTTGTTTCCTCAGCTCAAGTCATCGCTCAATAAAGCGTGTTCTGCTTGTGGGTCCTTGGCTGCCTTTACAAAAGGTTTAGGGTTCTTCCTTCTTTCTCTTGAAATGTGAAATTGGAGGTGAGGGGGGTGTGTGCAAAGGATAGAGATAATACAGATAGATTAGCTTGGACGCCCACCTATCTTAAAGCCTTGTGGATGCATTGAGCCTTGGGCTAAGAAGGTGTAAAGTCATGCCGGGGTGGCATTGGACACCCATTTTCTAACCCATGCCAGTTCCAAATGATGCTGGTCTGTTTGTCTGCTATCCCAGGCTTATGCAAGGCCCGCCCCATAAATCTGCTACAGACCGGAAGAACATAAGCGGTGCTATACGGCTCAGGCTGATGGCCTGTCTAATCCAGTAGCCAGTCTCTGACAGTGGCAGGAGTGGATGCTTTACAGGAAGAGCATGAGGACAGGGTACATCTAGAGCCTTCTCCCAGGCTGGGTTCTTGTACCTCCACATTGCCTTTACTTTTAACTGCATGTTGCTTCTTATTGTACTGTGAGCACATCAGAGGGCTGGGTTCTTTTTATACAGCTTGTTGGTACCATTGATCCAAGCCTGAGCCCAAGTGCTCAAGTGACATTCATACAAACAGCACGTGTACATCGCCGTGCATCTCAGAAGGTACCTGGCAGCCTCTTCCAGATGCAAGGGTTTGCCAGTCCAGGATACAACCACAGGTTTAATGCTGGAGCAGGCTGCTAGCAGCAGCTGTGTTTCTAGCCATCACTTTTTACAGTGCCGCCCGCACCCACCCCTGCCACATTCAGGGCTTGCGTCTCAGAGTCGTGCCATTACCTGGCCGTGCTTGCTGTTTCCTAATCTATTGCCAGACAAGTAGCCCTTGCAATTTGAGGATCAATTAATAGACCTAAGTCAGTGTGTTTGGTTACAGCATCGTAGCTGGAAAGTGTCCTATGAATGCTGTATGTATTAATACCCTACCATGGCAAGGAAGCTGTGACCCTTCTGTCCCTGGTAGCCTCCACCTTGGGACTGTAACAACTCACTGCCCATGTCTGCCAGCTGCTTTAATCATGCAGGATCTCACAGACCTACACGTGGCTTTCAGGCTGACTTCACGCATCACAAGAACACAGCGGGACGTGGCATGTATTCAGCAGTGCACATCAAGGCTCCATGATCGTCTTTACAGCATAGCCTTGTTCACATCGATTTTTTTCCCCTGCATTTGCCCATCACTGCTACCGTACTGGGGACACGTCTCCAAGAGCTTTCCACTGTGTCGTCTCCACCTGCCACGGAGACTTCCTACAGCCGTGTCCTCTACACCTGCTACTCTCGCTACCCCGAAACCATGTGATGAGTGGCAGGACATTGTAGGATCCCATCAGAAAGGAAGATTGGGGAGGCAGAGAGAAGTAGCCTAGGCTGAATTTTAGCTGGGTCATGAGAGTTGATGCACAAAGGGCTATGGGGTTTATACAGACTGAAGGGAGCCTGGGGCTTGTTTTTACCTTACCTCTCATCAGAAAGAGTGGGTCTCCAGAGAGCACCTGTCTCTGGGAACGGCCTTCGGGCTAGCTCAAGTGGAAGAGAGCTGCTCGCTGAATTGCTGGTGCCACCTGCAGCAGCAGCATGCCTCCTAGTGCAAGGCACAGGTCACTGGGGCAGCACTAGACAGCCCGTTCTTTTTGGACAGGGATCTCCTTTCCCTCTGCGTGGGCAGCACAATAGGTCACTGGTGCATGACTGGGTCATTGGCCTTCTCTCACGATACATGCGACCAGTCAGACCTACTGCATCCCTCGCGCCAGCTGTCGTCTGTCCTCGGCTTACCTAGCAGATTCTTTCCACTCCAGCTCCTCCCCGTCATGCTGCAGTGTGTCCATCTCTGTGAACAGGGTGGGGTTCGGCGGGTCGTCATCCTCGCCCAGGATGTAGCGCAGCCGTTCGGCAGCTGGAGACACTGAAGTGAGGAAACAGAGGAGTTCATTTAACCAGCCTGGCTGGGAAATCACTGCGTGGGCTCAGTGTGTAGCAAGCATCTGTCAACACGCTCACTCTCTAGGTGAGCAGGAAAGCCAAAGGAACAGCCGAATTGTGAGGATCATTTGCTCTTTTAATTCAAAGTCCCAGCCAGAGCCTGGGGTGGCAGCATGACCAGGGCATGCAAAACCCACCATGGAGCTTTTTGAACAAGCACCCAAGTATTTTGGATGGGCTCAGCTTGGCATTTGGAGGTATGTGTTGCCTAGGCCAGACAAACTTGGACATATTCATCCTGCTGAAACTAGGAAACTTGAGCCTTTGGTCCAGAGGGATCACTAGGATGAGCTGCTACAGATGCACAAAGAGGCTGTTTGCTTGTTTGTGGGAAGGTTGGGCCATTCTGCCATTTCAGCAGGAAGCTCAGACTTTGCTGGAGTGAATGGTTGCAGGGCACTGGGAACTGCATTCAGAGCTTCTACCTTTGCCAGCACATAAGGGGACATGGAGGGAAGCCTGATCTCTTGCTGCCTATGCCAGGCAGAGCTGGTTTTGCAGCTGAACAGAGACTTGGGTATCTGAAATCTCTCACCAGCAGTACATCCCCCTAAAGAAACAAGATGCTACAGCTCCTCCCAGGGAGGAGAACGCTGTCCCTTTGTTTTGCCCCTCGCATGGGACTGAAGCATGAGGTTCTGCCGAGGTAATTAGGACTTTTGCCCTAGTAAGGGCTGCCATAGCCAATGACCACAATCCATAGCCTACCAGATGTGCACCCTCTGCTCAGGGGTCAATTAGCCCAAAGTTTCTGTTTTGGAAACGCATCTTTTTTCCCCTTCTTGCTAACATTGAAAGAGGTGGGGTTTATGTATTCGCCCATCCTCTCTTAATCATCTGTCAGGGCTTGTTCTCTTTCCTTCTCAGCCTTCTCTGCCTCTCTTGTCCTTGGAAAGGAAGAGAAACGCTGAAAGAAAAGAAAAGTCACTCTTTTGTTCTTCTTATGGCAGCGTTCCTACCTCCCCTGAGGCTCAAGCTTTGGGAGAAAAGCCTGACACTCTTGTCGTAACAAATTACCTTTCATTTCCCACCAAGCATCTCAGGAAGGGCCAGGGAGACAGTTATTGACCTGCCGCCTCTGGGTCAGCTTCAGGCTGTAGCCGGAGCCTGTCACCTTGAGATGCACACAGCGATCTCTGCAGCGCAGGATATTTCTAATTAATGACAGCCGGTTCGCATCCTTTGATTTCTTTCGCCTGAGTGCCTCTAATGCAGCCCCCCTCGCCACGTGCAGGGGGAAGGGATGAAGGCGGCAGTATTATCTGCCTGCCTGGCTGCTTGCTCTTTGAACCAGCTCGCTGGATTTTCTCTTAAATCTCGACGCGTTCACGTGCTTTTAGAGCTCTTGGCAGCACACACTGCAGCTGGCTGCAGGCCGCGCCATGCTCTCCTGCCGCTGATGCAAGTGTGAAGGTAGGAAGGAAAGCCGTTTCAGCTGGGCTAGGTGAGACACGTCCTTGGGGGCTGGATGCTGTGCTGGACTCCACCATTGTAATGCTGCAGGAGACAGCGCACATCCCCACTCTTGGACTGTAGGTCCACGAAAGCCTATTACATGTATCTGGCCTGACTTTCAGCACGACTTAGGTCTGGGCATGTCACCCAGGGGGAGATGCCGAAACGGTTCTTCCCTCCAGCATAGGAGCATCAGGAGGAACTTGCACTCCCGCTTGCAAGCAACAGCTTTGACCTGCTTGGACCAACTGAAACCTGTTGGGACCTTGCTCACGGTTGGGCAGTAGGCATTGAGGGCTACAGGTTGTACAGATGGGATAGAGTGGGGGAAAAAAGGGTGAGGGTGTTGCTCTCTATGTTAATGAACAATATACATCCTCTATAATTAAGATGGGATCAGAAGAGGGCCAAACTGAGGTCCTGTGGGTCAGGATACAAGGGGGTTAGGGGACTTGGTAGTGGAGGTCTACTATAGGCTGCCAGACCGGGAGGATAAGCTAGACCGGGAATTCTCTGGATAGCAATATCAAGAGATATGGTTGACATGGGTGACCTAAACTACCCAGACATCCGCTGGGAGGAGCAGTAAGCCAGGTATAACCACTCACGTAATTTCTTAACCTGCATACAGGACCTCCACCTAATGCAGGAGGTATACAGCCCCACTAGGGGAAATGCCTTGCTGGACTTGGTGCTGATGATCCGGTGAGGGATCTGCAGGTACTAGGTAACCTAGGGGATAATGACCATCAATTGATTGAATTCACTATCTGGCGAAGGGTGGGTAAACTAACCAGCGGGGCTGAAGTGCTAGACTTCAGAAAGCCTAATTCAGTGTGCTCAGGAGATTAGTCAGAGGTGTTAAAGCTCAAGAGCACTGGCGAAATGGGGGTCCAGGAAAGGTGGTTGTTCCCCAAGGGAGCAATCCTCTGGGTGCAGAAGGAAACAATCCCCTTGTGCAATAAAGGGGGGCAAAGAGGCCAAGAAGGCCTCTTGGCTGAGCAGGGAAGTCCAGGAAAGCCTAAGGGCAAAGAAAGAGGTATACAGGCTGTGGAAACGGGGTAGCTACCAAGGAGGGGTATATCCCTGGCTCGCACTTGCAGGGAATCAGGAAAGCCAAAGCAGGATTAGAATTTAGGCTGGCGACAAAAATTAAGAACAAAAAAAAAGTCCTTCTACAGGTATCCGGGGAGCAATAGGAAGGCGCAGGGTAGCATAGGACCACTGCAGGACAAACTAGGGCAATTGGTGACAGAGATGGAGGGCAAAGCTGAGCCCTTCAGTGAGTTCTTTGCATCTGTATTCCTAGACACAGACCAAGACAATCTCCCAACTGGATCACAGATAGACATAGGAGGGACACCAGCCCACCAACTGTTCACAGAGACTTAGTGAAGGGGCACTTGGAGGGGCTGGATGTGTTCGAATCAGCAGGCCTGGATCAGCTTCATTCAAGGGTGCCGAACGAATCGGCCAATGTCATAGCAGAGCCGCTGGCATGGGTGTTCAAGCACTCATGGTGCTCTGGTCAGGTCCCAGAGGGCCAATGTGTTCCTATTTTTAAGAAGGGGAGGATGGAAGAACTGGGAAACTATAGGTCAGTTAGTCTCACCTCTATCTTTGGGAAAACTCTGGAGCACATCATTGAGCAAATCACATTTGTGGGAGCCCAGTAGGGGAAATAATGCTGAAGGGAAATCAGCACGGATTCATTGCAGGTAGATCCTACCTGACTAACCTTGTTTCTTTTTATGACCAGGTCACAAAATGCTTAAACGCAGGAGTCACGTACCTAGACTTTAAGACGGCCTGTGATATGGTATTTAATTCTGTTATTGTAAATAAATGGACAGGCTGTGATGCAGATGATTACATGGTCAGGCAGGTGGCAAATTGGCTTAGGGGGTCGCACCCACAGACTGGTGGTGGATGGGTCGATATCAGCCTGGGGCAGTGGAGTCCCGCAAAGCTTCATCCTTGGACCGGTGCTACTCAATGTCTTCATCAGTGACTTGGACGAGGGCATAGAGAGCACTCTGTCTAAGTTTGCAGATAGTATCCAATTATGGGGCAAAGTTAACACACCAGAGGGTAGGGAACAGATCCAGGCAGATCTGGACAGGTTGCAAAAAAAAATAGAATGCAGTTCAACAAAGACAAGTGCAAGACCACCAACACACTTACAGGCTGGGGGATGACCTTCTCACCAGCACATCAGCAGAAAGGGATCTCGGAGTCGTAGTTGACGCCAAGATGAACATGAGTCGTCAATGTGACAAGGTGATCAACAAGGCTAACCGCACTCTATCGTGCATTAGCAGATGCATGACGAAGAAGTCCAGGGAGGTGATGCTTCCCCTCTATGCGGCACTGGTCAGGCCGCAGATGGAGTACTGCGTCCAGTTCTGGGCGCTGCACTTCAAGAGGGATGTGGATAACCTTGAGAGGGTTCAGAGGAGGGCCGCTCGTATGGTCAGAGGCCCTACAAGGAGAGACTGAGGGACCTAGACCTCTTCAGCCTTTCCAAAAAACCACCAGACTCTTTTTATAGACAGGTGGCATAAAAATGCTACGTAACAAGGGTCAAGTATTGAGGATGTCACTTTCAAAGAAGCCAAAGGGTGCTAGACACCCGAGTCTGACCGGGAAAGGAAAGAATAAATGAACGGAGGAAACGTACAATCCTGGAGTCAGCAGCACCTCATTGCCCACCCAGTCTCTTCCCCTCTTGCCCTTCATTTCACTTGATAGTTTCATAGTTTCATAGTTTCATAGTTTTTCATAGTACCTAGGGTCAGAAGGGGCCTAGAGCAGGCCATCTAGTCTGACCCCCTGCCAATGGCAGGAAACAAGTGCTGGGGTCACAGGACCCCAGC
>JAGPOW010001890.1:3654649-3676797 GCA_030014935.1 Caiman crocodilus | reverse complement strand
TGACCCCGGTGCTCTTTCCTGCCAAGGCAGGAGGTCGGACTAGATGATCTGCCCAGGTCCCTTCCGACTCTAGATACTATGATACTATGATACTATGATAGACACTGGCAAGGATAAAGAGAATAAACACCAGAAAATCTTATGACTGCAGGTCACCCCTGGGGTCAGCTCAGGGATCAGATTTTGGACCCTCCTGTGGGGCAGCGTAATGCAGCTATATTAAAATAAATAGATTAAGATTACACAGAGCATCTTTCTCCCGTTGCTGGCAGCATGTGGGGAAGGGTACAGCGCTAGGCACATCAGTCACCTCAGGCATAACATTTGCACCTTTTGGCTTCCCTTTGCCCAGACGCACACTAGGGATGTTTTAAAGATCTTCCATCCTGGCTTCATGCTAGGATGAACTTCTAAGACTCCAGTCAACACATTTGTCATTTGCAAGGGAAAGCGCCGTCCTGAGAGATGATGGGTGGCCTTGCTGAAACATTAAGTCTCTCTCTGACTGATACACGGTGTTATTTAATCCCAAAGGCTCCCAATTGTTAAAGAGCCTGATCCACAGCCAAGGGAAGCCTTTCAAGTGGGCTGTAGACTGCATCCCAAATGACTTCATTGCATCCTTTGGACCCAAACTCAGCCTATTCAAATAGTCATGGGTATGTCTCAAGTAATCCTGGGAAAACAGGAGTTTTGCAGGATCTGACAAAGCAAGATCTGGGCTTCACAATACAGAGAGAACAACCCTAGGACTTGAAAAACTGGATCAGAGCCGTGGTCCGTCCGCTGGATCTTACCTGCCTTTGTCAACATGAGTTGCAGCCAACACCAGTTGCTTGAGAGGAAGGTACAAGACACACAGTGCTCAGCAGCTGTGGGAGAACTTGCTCACAGGGAACTTTATGCCTAACCACTTCCTACCATACGGATCTTCCCACACTTTTTAAAAGGTGCCTTACTACTGGACTCTGCATCCAGGTAGTAACACCAGGCCAAGATCAGGCAACCCAGGCCCTTGGGGAGTAAGCAGCAGTTTATAATGCTGGGGCTTACCTCAAAACTGTGAGCACGAGAAGGTCAGACATCTCTTGTTCATTTATAAGTCTAAGACAGCACAACTATAGGTAGCGCTAAAAGTTCTCCTAGCCTCGGGGCCCTGGCTTTGATCGCTTTTCAGCCCTTCTGTAATGCACGGAAGATGGACAAAGCAGTAAATTTATTTTTCCCAAGCCATCGCTCATCAATAGGATTCTTTAAAGGCTCTTTTATGTTCATTTACCTTCCGTGTTAAGCCTATCTATTTGTTTCCTACTTATCTAGAAAAACACTTTGGTGCTGTAAAGGAAGGCAAAGTGATCTGTGAAAGCTTATGCATCTCTGAAATAGTCTATCAGGTACAACTGTGCCCTGCCTTATTAGCACAAGGAATATTCTTCGAATGAGCTTCCTAGTCCCATTTTGCCACATCTGCTTCCAAAAAAAGCATTCAAACCCTGGAAATCACAGGAATTACTGTGTTCATCGGGAGCAAAAGTGGACGGAAGAAGTGATTTTCCTTTCCTCCAGTCTCTTTTTTTAAAACACTCTGAATTGACTGAGTCTTACCTCTTCTTGGTTAGGATTTGGCCCAACCCTGAGATCAGTGCTTGACCAGGGGAAACTTATGGACTTCTAGTCAAGTAACGATTAGATTCATTGGCAAACTTTGCAAACTGACACTATGCATTATAAGGCCAATATTCACATCTCGTACCCTAAAGGTCAAAACAAGCTTTATACGACTCTCAACACTAAATCTCAACATGTTCAGTCAGCTGTTGGGCACACTCTGAGCACACAGCTAATGCATGGGCTCATCCCTGGTGTTAACGACAATGCTGACACTCTATCTTTGCACACGCTGCTTATTTCGGCAATTAAGCACACGGAGATCAAGGAAAGAGATAACGTGACTGCAAATCTTCTAAGGGTCCTTTTTAAAACTGTGCGACCAGCCATAGGAGGAGGCAGCCAGATGTAGAGAGTGAGATCCTGTGATTCAGAGAAGCCCCCAACAAGGAGATACCAGTAAGGAGATTCCCCCAGGACTCTGCCCCAAGTTCAGAGATTGCTCAAGAGCGGCATGAAAAGTGGGGAAGGAAACCGTGTACCCGTATTTTATTGACTTGATGTGGTTAGTACATTTCTTGTACTGCCAAAAGAAGAGAGCCATTCCTTTTTTGGAGACATGTGAAAAGCCTGCTGGCTGCACCTATCACAGGTTGCCAAAGAGGGTGGCAGAGCTGGATCTCTTGGAAAAGGCTCCCCTTCCTGTGATAGAAAGCAATACCATTTTGCCACATGTGTCAACCAGAAGGGTAGGGAACAGATATGGGGAGGTGATGCCTTTGATTACACTGACCATTACCTTTTATCGAATGGAAATTAGCTACAACTCAGGTGCACAGGAAATACACACCAATGCTAACTTTACTTAAATAAGGAACAAGGCTTCCACAGTTGTATGGTTCGAATCACATCAGCTGGCACAATTGGTTTAGAAAGCAGCTGCTCTGCTTATCCAGATCTGGTCATGTTTCAAGTCACCGGCTCCTCTGGCGCGTGGGGTTTTTTTTTTGTTTGTTCTTGGGTTTTTTTTTAAAGTTTTGCCTACAATAGACGCTTCTTCCTCAACTTTTCCCCAGCTGCTAGCAGCAGCACCAGGGCTACGGGCAATAAGGATGCAGAGTTTTAATTATAATGTTGTCTTTAACCACAATATTGTCTTTCATGGCTCTGAGCAAGGTGAGGTTGGACTGGTGGTTAAAAAAGCTGCCAAATGCCTGCGAGCCTAGTAATGGTGGTGTTTGCCCTGAAATTCAGGAGCTGCAGCAGTAACCCATTTTAAAAGGCAAGAAGAGCCTGTACTAGGAAAACAACAGGGACTCCACGTGCATAAACTGAGAACTAAATAACCATCGCACTGTCGGATTAATTCATTGTACCAAGCGCATTTCTGAATATTTCCTTAATGCTGTTTTCAACTGCAGAGGAGTAAACACAGCTGCTCCAGCACATTTGGAGAAGGTGATGAGAGACCCATTTAAACGTCATTCTTCACATAAAATCATCACTGAAGAAATCACTTCCAAGACTTCCTAATGACATGATTATACTATGGTTCCGCCGAGAACAAAGCACTTGTGTAAGTACAGGTAGTTAATAGGAAAGAGAGATGTGGGTCTCTGGAAGCACAAAAAGTTGCACATACTCCTTGGAACAAGGAAAGAAAGCTTAAAGGAGATACAGAGCTAACGTGACTTGGTGTAGCAGAGACCAGGCAGGAAAGGCCAATGTAAAGGCGCAGGGGATGGGGTAAAGAACTTTTCCCTAGTCTTCATACTTGCACTGAAATTTTGGATATGCTGGGCTGGGCCACTGAGAGCTTATACAATAAGGGCTAGGATCTTGAGCTTGATAGTATATGGGGTACCAGCACAGACAGCAGAAGACAAAGGAGGAACTTGCAACGTAGTGCAGACATTCAGACACGTAACCCCTTGCCTCCGCTACTTGGGATTTAAAAAAACGACCCTCCAATGTTCTTTTGTCTCCACAGTTTTCAAAAAGTCATTCATTTAGCTAATTCACTGCAGCAGCCAACCTTCATTTTCATTTTCCTGGACCACAGCACGCACTTCAGAGACAGAGGTCTTCTGGGAAGGGATGGTATCCACCTCGCGCTGAAAGGGAAGGCTCTTTTCTCAGCCAGGATGGTGGACCTCCTCAACAGAGCTTTAAACTAAGATCACCTGGGGTGGAGGGACAAAGAGTGGAGGAAGCCCAGGGCCAACAAACAGACAACCATTACAACAAGAGATGACAGGAAGGACACTTCAGCACAAGCTGAGGGACTGGAGCTCCCTCAACGTGACAAGAAACTGAGGGACCTCCAGTGGAGGGCTCAAATGTCTATACACAAATGCCAGAAGCATGGGGAACAAACAGGAGGAACTGGCCCTCCTGCTTTTCAGCAGGGACTACAGTGTCATAAGGATAACAAAGACATGGTGCAACTCTACCCATGACTGGCCCATAGCTACACCCTGCACAGGTGGCATCGCATAAGGAAAAAGGGTGAAGGAGCAGTACACGTTCTTGGAAGCTGAATTTGGTACTAAGGAAGAGTGAAACCCTCTGGGTCAAGATATGAGGGGGATGCAGTGACAGGGGCCTGACTGTAGAGATATATTACAGACCTCCGAATCAAGATGAGGAACTAGATCTGGAATTCTCTAGGAAACTGGAAGACGCTGCCAGAGAGCAAAACTGCCAGAGAGCACGGGATACGGTCATCATGGGTGACTTTACCTACCCAGACATCTCCTGAGAAGAGCACACAGCCAGACCTGACCAGTCGCAGAGATTCCTCACTTCTATCGACGAGCTCTACCTGTCTCAGGACGTTTACGGGTGGACCAGAGGAAATACCCTCCTAGATTTAGTCTTGGCCAAGGGGATGACTTGGTGAATGATCTGAAGATAAAGGCTAGGCGACAGTGACCACAACACTATCACTTTTGCTGTCTGCCGTAGGGCTGGGAAATCTGTCTGTAAGGTACAAATTCCTGACTTTAAAAAAGTTGACTTCAATCAGCTAAGCTAAGGGCTATAGTGAGTAATGCCCTAGGGGATCATGGACCACAGGGAAAGAGTGTGAACGACGAGTGGTTGTTCCTCAAGGATATGATCCTTGGTGCACAGAAGTTGTCCATGCCTGTTTGCAAAAAAGGTGGCACAAGGGCTGGGAGGCCACTGTAACAGGGTGTTAAGATAGAAGCCCTGTTACTTATTGTCTGAAGGGAAGACACCTTTGTCGTGGGTAGGTTTTGTCTGACTAATCTCATCTTCTTTTATGACCAGGTTACTCACCACCTGGGTAAGGAAGATGAGGTTGGTGTCATTTACTTGGACTTTAGGAAGGCTTTTGAACGTGGTGTCCCATGAGGCTCTCAAGGTAAAACTAGGGGACTATGGGCTCAACAATTCAATGGTCAGATGGGTGGGAAACTGGCTGTGGGGTTGGGCCCAGAGAGTACTAATATACGGATCCATGTTGACCTGGCAGAAGGTAGCCAATGGGGTCTCCCAGTGCTCCCTCGGGCTGATGCTTTTCAACATCTACAAAAATGATCTGGATGTGGGGGTGAAAAGCACACTGGTAAAGTTCAAGGATGACACTAAGCTTTGGGGAAGTGTGGCCACACCTCAGGGTAGGCTGATGACTCAGGTGGACCTGGATAGATTAGTTGAATGGGCAGACTGGAACCAGATACTGTTTAACACTGAGAAGAAAAAACTTCTTCCCGGTTCTGTAACCCAACTCTGGAACAGACTCCCAGCAGGGCTGGTGCAGGCTCCTCCCCTGGAGAACTTCAAAAGGAAACTGGATGCACACCTTGCTGGGGTGCAGGGCAGGACAGCTGGACCCAGTGATCTCACGAGGTCCCTTCCAGCCTTAAATCTCCGTTTTCCATTGCACGTAATTCCCTCTTTCGGGCTGAAATTCCTCATTCTCCTTTCTGGCCCTCATGGGACATTTCCTCCATGTATATTGATTCTTAATTGTCAGAGTACTGAAAACCTGGAACTGAATCGGGTGTTTCTGCATCACATTAACCAGTTCCCTGTTCATTCCAGCAGTGAGTGAACTGGCTCCTGTATCTGTGGCTTGTAACTCAGATGAGAAAAGTTCTTGAGAAGCACTGCACTATACAGGAATGATGCCAAACCAGTCAATAAAAATAAAGGCAAAATGTCTGGGTTTGTTGCTGTCAGAGAACTCTGACTGTGGGGAATTCGATGCCATGCGCATTTCTTTCTCCTGTGCCAAAATGCACTTGAAGACCTTCTTCACACTTTCCAGTCCCTCTGGCTTTGTCCTTTGGCTAAACTCCAGCTGTATGCATGGTATTGAAGCCATTTTGCAACCTTTTTGGAAATACTTGCATTCAATTCTTTTTCTCTGTTTATGCACTTTATTTTTTTTTAATGAAAAATGAAAGCATTTCATATAATGAGTCCAAGAGAGAAGAGCAGTCCTACTGAATGCAACTCAAATTCCCTTGCACAGGGTCACATAAAAGGAGCTTTGTTCATAAGCCCACATGTCCTGATGAACCACACTCCCTCCCACTTTCTACCCAGACTTCAATTACTGCACTGTAAGTTCATTGTTTCATAGTTTCATAATGCTTCGGGTCGGAAGGGACCTAAACAGATCATCAGGTCCGACCCCCCTTGCCCCAGGCAGGAATGAGTGTGGGATCATAACACCCCAGCCAAATATCTGTCCAGCCTCCTTTTGAAGACCCCCAAGGTAGGAGAGAGCACCACCTCCCTTGGGAGTCCATTCCAGAGCCTGGCAGCCCTAACTGTAAAGTAATGTCTCCTGCTGTCCAGCCTGAACCTTTGCTCTAACAATTTGTGGCCATTATGCCTCGTAACCCCCAGTGGAACAGAGCCTTATCCAATTCCCGCTGGTCCCCCCTAGCAAGTTTGTAAACGGCCATCAGATCCCCTCTCAGCCTTCTCGTGTGGAAGCTGAATAGATTCAGGCCCTTCAGCTTCTCTTCATAGGGCCTGACCCACTGCCCCTTGACCATGCAAGTGGCCCTCCTCTGGACCCTCTCAATACTAGCTGCATCCCTCTTGAAGTGCAGCACCCACAACTGGATGCAGGACTCCAACTGCAGCCTGACCAATGCCACACAGAGGAGAAGGATCACCACCCTTGTACTGGGGAAAAGAGAGCCCAGATCCAGGCTTAAACTTACAACCTTCTGGCTCAGACCTCAGCAGCCAAACCCCTAAACTAGAGAGCTAGGCCAACCAATTCCTGGATGTGGGGGGGGTCCATCCTGGAGCACACACCCAGGCTTGAACTTGCAACTCTTTGGCCCTAGACTTGGCGTGCATCCCCCTAGACAAGACAGTCAGGACAAGTGCAAAATATTTCTCTGATTAAGATGAACAAATCCAGTTCCAGGCTTCAAAATCATTCCTGATGACTGGTGAGAAATGCATCAAAGGGTGCTCGTTAAAGAGCGCTGGCAAGAGATTTCTCTAGGCTTAAAGTTCCTGTAAATATATTCCCCTTCCTAAAATTATAGCTTTCAGCACTTAATGTCTAAGATTATTATGGCTGTATGTAAATCCTGTAGTGAAAATGCTCTTGACAAATAATGCATCTACAGATCACACTTAAACACATGCATATATATATATAAACTTATGTTGGCATTAATGATGGTTAGGTAAGCAGGCAGTGGGAGTATTGTGCTCTGATCTACTATTTTACCTCAGCTAACATCAACTGACTGAGGGACACAGAAGAAATAGTTGTCCTCTTGCCATCTGTCAGACAGACATTACAGATCTGGTAAGGGAGCAGGGAGCAGGTGAACAGCCAGGTAAATCCTACATTGCATTTTCCAACCACAGACTGCTGAATGTTTTTTCCAATGAGTTTTAATTCATCTTCTTAAGGAGTCTCATAGGAAGACTCCTCCTAAAGGTGTTTTGCACAACCAAATGGGGAACAGAAAGAAAGTCCTGTGCCTTTGACAGCTCACTGTTGGTAACCGAACACTGGCATCACAAATGAAACCTAAAGAATGAGTCAGCAGGTCATTAGAAATGAGCGTCATGAAGAACACAAAATATACAAAGAGGAGAAATATGAATGCTAAGATCATGGGAATACTGTGGTCCACTTGAAAGGTCAATGCACAAAATATGCTGGCTGGGTGTTCACTACCTGTCAGGAAGACTGTCATTCAAGAGCCCCCAGCAGTAACACTAACATACATGCTCCAGAAACATAAGTACGAACCTCGCCACAATCCTAGGTGCAGCTGTGTGCACCACGAATGAGAGCCAGTGGGGAGGCACAGAATCTTGAAACACTTACCTACTGCCCATCTGCAGCTGTTTTGGGGGAACCACAGCTTACATGAACCAGATGTTCTAGGGCTCCGCAGCCAAAGCAGGGTCCAGGATCCCAGAAGAGCTCACCTACGGCATGTGCAGATGAAACAATATTTCCAGTTTATGTTGACGCAACTGCGTTTGCGTTTGCACGACCTGGGATTTCCTGCTGCTCTAAAGTCCATTTAGCGCCTTAAATTGACACTACGTGGAGACGTGTTAATTTGGAGCGCTCTCCAGTTACGCTGCTCCAGCTGTGGATTTGTTCGTGCACGCAGCCAGAGACTCCAAAGACTTCTAATTGATCCCCTTCGCCAGGAGGGGGCGCTGTGTTCTGGCTTTCAGCCCTAGGTGCCGCTGTGCGCTCTTTTTTACCCTCCTTCACCCCTCCCTCCGCCCTCCCAGCATGCAGTTTCAGGTCAGGATGGGTCTGCTCAGAACAATTATTATTTTGAAATGGGGGAGGCAAATAATTCCTTAATTTTCTACCCCCTCTTAATTCTTCTGCCTCCCCCCCTCCCATTTAATAGACATCTAAAAGAAGGGCCAGCTTTGCAAAAAAGATTGTGTGTTCCCAACTGCGTTGAGCTGTGAAAAATCCTAGGTTGGCTGTCTGAGATACACAAGTAAGAGAAATAATGGTTATGTATAAAAAAAATCCCCAAAACACATAACTTTTTCTTGCCAAGCCGGAGGCCCCTAGGAAACGGCCTGAAGGCACCTTGTCCTGTCACACTTGCATAATGCCTTCTCTTCGCATGTAGGGTGGGAGTCAGATACCTCCTACCATTTCCTACAGTGGAGATGGATCATTTTCTCACTGAAGGAAGAGAATGTGCAAACAGGATGTCTGTAGGAAGAACCTGAGGAACTGGGAATAGAAACAGAGGCAGTCTAGGCTGTATGCACTTATATTGCCTTTTCCAGGACAAAGGATTTCATTTAATTCATCTCTTCCATTTTCTGTTGCTCTTTTGTTCTTAAGCTTTCATTAAAGCCTTCTCTGCAGGAGTCTCACACTTGGAATTTACAAGTTGAGAACAATTTCTTATTTAAAAAAAAGCAAAAGCAAGTAAGAGGTGAATGATTTATGCTTCCCTGCCACATGCATTATACATCACGAGGCTCAGGAGCTGGGGAGAAAAAAAATACATGTCAAGAAACCGTCTGGTAAATGACTGCTTCCCAGTCTGGCGGCCTCAGGGGAAGCTGCGCTCAGGTAGGGAAGCTGTCAACAGGCTGAATGAGATGAGAGCAGGCAACAAAAAATCCCCCAAATCTGAGGGAAATGAAACCACAAGGAAGAAAATCAGGTTAAGTGTGAAGACATTCAAAAAAAGGAAATCTATGAGGTAGAGAAGGGATGAGAGCCTGTCATGTGCCTTTGAAAGGGGTAAATGAGCTCTGATGGATGCAATTCTGGTCCCACTGCAGGCCAAAGAGGCCTGGTTTCATAAATCGCTCAGCACCTGACCACTCCCAGGAAGCCACTAAGTGTAGCAAGTGCTCAGCACCTCAGAGAAAGCAGGCCCGTGGAGTCTGGTCATCAGCTTATATTTGGCTGACCAAGGAAACTTCAGCATATGGAAACATACCATATGGCATCCCACCACTCATGCCTACCTTCTCCCCGAGTGATTTTGCAGCCTTCTTGTATGGCTGCAAGATGTCTGTCTACTCTTACACTGCCAGCAGCAACAACCTATCTTGGAAGAAAGCTACATATCTGTACAACCCCAGGAAGCTCCGCACAACTCGCCTGGCTAAGCAGCAGCTAGTACACGGCTCCTGTCTTGTGCGGTAATAACCTGATCTACCCTCCTGGAAAAGCTGGCTCCTCTAAAAGGTAGACATCAGCATCTTCATAGAGTCATAGAAAACTCAGGTTGGAAGGGACCTAAGGAGGTCATCTAATCCAAACCCCTGCTCAAAGCAGGACCAGCCCCAAGTAGATCATCCCAGCCTAGGCTTTGTCTGGCTGGGTCTTAAAGATCTCCAAGGATGGAGAGTCCACCACGTCTCTGGGTAGCCTGTTCCAGTGCCTTACTATCCCCCTAGTGAGAAAGTTCTTCCTAATATCTAACCTAAACTTCCCTTGCTGTGATTTGAGCCCATTGCTCCTTATTCTGTCATCTGCCCCCACTGAGAACAACCCAGCTTCATCTTCTTTGGACCTCCCTTCAGGTAGTTGAAGACTGCCGTTAAATCCCCTCTCCTCTCCAGACTCAATAAGCCCAGTTCCCCCAGCCTCTTCTCACAAGGGTCCAGAGAAGGGCCACTCGCATGGTCAGGGGGCAGCAGGGCAGGCCCTATGAGGAGAGGCTACGGGACCTGAACCTGTTCAGCCTCCACAAGAGAAGGCTGAGGGGACCCAAAACTGGACACAGTACTCCAGATGTGGCCTCACCAGTGCCAAATAGAGGGAAATAATGACTTCCCTCAATATTCTGGCAATGCTCCTACTAATGCAGCCCAGGATGCCGTTAGCCTTCTTTGCAACGAGGGCACACTGCTGGCTCATATTCAGCTTCTTGTCCATTGTAACCCCCAGGTCCACAGAAGGAAGTGAGGAGTGCCTCTGTGTAAGCGTCTCTGGGATCCAGATACCTGAGAGATGAAAGTAGCTACCCTTTATATAGTACCTTGCATCATGAAGGAAGCCAAAATGCTTCTCAACACAGTAATCAGTTCACCATGCCTGTTTAAGAAAGGACAGCAACACAGTTGTTAAAGATGTAAAATGAAAATAAGTGATACATCTTATTGGGGAATTTGAGCAGGTTGAACTCGTGGATTATTTGTCAGAACGCTTGGGCTAATCTCATCTGGGCAACCTTGCAAAAAATACTGGAATAAAAATAGTTGATAGGCCAAGCCCACGCAACAGCAGTACTATTGTGGGGGCTTGGCTCATCATAGCCTTGGAAAGCTATCCTGTAATGCTCTCCTAAGAGCAGAGCTCCATGGGGCTCTGCAAATGCAGAAGCCTTGTGGAGAGGTCATCCTCCCCTGCTATTTCCAGGAGCGATATTATATTCAAATCATACTGGCTCCGTTGCATCACGATCCCTTCATAGTGGTGGAAAACGGGGCTAGATTTGACACTTACCAGTAAATTAGGAGAACAAGTTAAATTAAAGGTGAGGTTTTTATAGCCATACTATCAGCGAGTGTTGTGCATATCAGGAAAGAGCCTTCACAACACCCTTTTGTGGGACAGGATGGGAGCTACAAGGAAGCTTTCTTTGCAACATGGATCTTTTCTCTTGCAAGAAGCTCAGGACGACAATAAAGACCACATTTTGTTAATGGCAGTCGTGTTTTCCACTGCACAGACATACCCAATAGCAAAACAAACAAGTCAACTTTATTTTGTAAAAAGGAAACATTGACAAATACTTGAGGGTGCTGAGGCAGAGTGTGTAAGCCAGGAAGGGTCTGCCCAATGCAACACTCCTTTCCCATCTATCAACATGAAGTTACTGCCCAGTCCCCACTAAGTTCTCCTCTGATTCTGAGCGCACCACAACTTTTTTGTGAGGAGTGAGGCTATTTCCTTGTCCTAAGTCCATCATCTTCAAGTATTCTGTGCTCTGATCTGCCCGCCTAAGACCAGCTTTGGCACCCAAGGGTTTCACACTTTACTTTGGCAGATAGTATCTCCATCATCCTCGTCATCATCCTCCACAACATTGATGGGAACATAGCCACCTTCTCTGGGCAAGCACCAACACCAGCCAGCACCAGTCAGGTCCACTGCGTTGAAGCTGAAGTCTCTCACCTCAAGCCTCTTGAAGTCGACTGTGTCTTCCTTGGAGTAAATCTCGTTAAGCTTTTGCCAATACAACCAAGCCATAACCAGGCCAATTATCTGTAAGACACATGCATTGAAAGTGATTAGGCTGAGTTATGCTAACTCCTTATACAGCTCCTTAAGCATAAGGTACTTTCGTGTCAACCGCTGACCCATCTTTTTGACTTGAATATAGGTTTCCTAAACATGGCAGCGCTCTAAACTAAATCAAGGTCTTAAGTTCGGCAGGCAAACCAGAACTTGGATAAGTGACCGTTAGAGAAAAGTCAAGGTGCTGCAGGAAGACAGGTAGCAGCACACTTCATTTTGGTGCTAGAGGTTTAGTCTTTTTATAAATGTGTCCTAAAACAGAAATTCAGGGCCCTTGGGGCCAGTAAAATCATCTCCCCAGCAATTTTTTACTCAAGTTGTCAGTCTCAGTCACCAGGGTCATTTCATCTGGCCTCTCTAGCCTTCCCATGGAGCTTCAGGTGAAGGAACTGATTTTAAAGCTCGGCCTGTGAAGTGGCTTGTGCTCAGTGGCTGCTGTGTGTGGTGCTATGTTCAACTTCTCCTGTCTTGTGGGTAGCTAGGTGTATCCAAGCCTAATAATCCACCCCATGAGGACAACGGGTCAAGGCACACCATGTTCTATAGCCAGTGACACACAAGGGAGTGAGGCCCATATCACATCCAGATGCTTTTGGCTCCTCATGCTAAAGGAGCAAGTGCCCATTTACAGATAACTGGGGATAAACTTTGGCTGAAGCCTAAAGCAAGGCCTGAACTCCCACCTCTGGAGCCATAAGGTACATTGTCCTTTTACACCTATAGCATCTAAGGGCACCTATATATGTGCAGCAATGCACTCCAGCAGACTTCAGTGTCATGTGCATCAGTGTTCCCACACTAAAAAATGGTGGTGGGGGGCTATTTAACTAAAGCTCATTCAACAAGCTTTAGTTAACATGCCCTTGCTGCCATTTTTCAGCGTGGGGACACTGATATATATGATGTTACGGGTGCTTTAATTAGAGTGGCTGTTGGAGCCACTCTAATAAAAGCATGCACAACCCCCCTTCCCCCCAATTCCCAGACCACGTGTTTAAATGCCCCAAGAGCACTTTGGGCTCCTTTGGGAGAAAAATTATGTCTGTGCCTGACAATGCACCCACAGGCAAGAATTTCACTTGAGGTGTGATAAGCATCTTTTTTTTTTACTGTTTCCAGTTTCTCCTTCAATAGGTCCAAGAGCAAATTCTCCTTACCTACTGCTTGGCTTACATGATGTGCATGTGATCTAAAGCTGAGAACTGCAGTGACTCTACGGCGAGGGAAGGACATGTTTGCATAGGTCAGGCATGTTTGCATAGGTCCAAGGGAGAAAACCTACCATGGCCAAGGTATCTGTGGCACTGAGTATAAGACTCTAGGCTGGTTCCAGTGACCTGCAGCTTGTTCTGTTGTCTATAATGATGTGCACTGGCTTTTTGTTTATTTTTTGCATAGCTTATCCATCTGAACAAAACCATCAGGGCAACAAAAACCTACGAAGCATTATTTGCACAGATGTACTGACTGCTATTGTCCACTTGATTGAATAGATTCATCCCATGTGCTCAGGGTCTGAGCTCCTGCCTTCAGCAAAGGCCAAAATAGATGCTACTTTGGAATGGTGAAAGGCCAGCATTAGTGCATCTGGCCAGTCACATAGCACAACGTACTAGGTGCAAACCTTTGAATCAGGAGCACTGAGGAGTAATGCTCTCCACTGACTGATTACACAGCAGCAGTGGTAGAAGCAGACGCTTCCTTTGCTGCACCCTGTCACTTTTTATCAAGTCTGTCTCTAGAAGCCAGGTAGTTTTGGATGACCCAGGTAGTTTTTGGATGATTTTGGTCTCCTGGTTGCAGATGCCAGCAGGGAAACTGGAACTTAACACACCAATATCACTCAAAGCAACAAGAATCGTCAGAGAGGGCTGTGGTTCCTAGAACGAACATGGCTCAGCGGAGGATTTCCAGTGGTTGGGTTTAGCCAGCACACCAGCTTTGCAGCTCTTACAACTTCAGTGAGATCAGTGGGAGCTCAGTGCTTCAGAGCAACCAACTTCTCCATTCTAGCCATTTCAAGCACTGGTTGTGCAACTGGTCTCTCAGCCTCAATACTGCATTGAGAGATGAGGCAACTCAGGTCCTTACCAGGCTCACATGACCATATAATCTCTAATGCAGTTCTCCTCTTCACACTGCCATGAGGGAGGGAAGAGTTCTTACCTTCATTTAACAGAGGAGGAACTGAATTGCTTGCCAGACTAAATCCCTCACCCAAGGTCATATGGCGAGTCTGTGGTGGGTTAGGGGCTTGACCTCTGGTTTTCCAAGCCACAGGCTGCCTTAAGACAATCCTTCCCCTGTCAAGCTTCAGCTCAACTTCTCTAATAACAGCAGCCCACAATGAAGAAAGAATGGAGAACCACACAAACAAGCTCCCACTAAATCCTCAGCTAAAGTAACGACTTCTTGTCTATCAAACCCATAAATGAAAAAATCTTGGCATTGCCTCATTCATTCCAGCTGATCATTCAGGCCATTCAGACCACAGGGGAGGCCTGGCATCATCTTATATGAGGGCTGCAGAGCACATTATGATGAGAAGAGTGGCATGTTACTGAGGTCTTTTGCTATAAATTTGATCATGCCCAGGGGAAAGAGGGGTTGTGCATGCTACTGGCATACTGCCAGGCTGACTGGAAAAATAAAGCTGCTGATCTAAAAAAAGGGTTTCCATAAGCACATGTTTAAACAGTTTGATTTGCCCTGACATTTCTTGGAAACAACCGTTGTGGTTACAGGCAAAAATTGCGCGAGGGGTAATTTCTCAGAGAGAAAGCAGTTGCAAGGCACTATTTGCAGAGCAGGCACTGATGATGATAATAGGAATAATCACTGCCTTCCTGTACACCGCTGGAGCAGCAGGCATTCTAGCTGGATCGGGAAGTCGCTTGCTTGGTTTTAACCCCTCCATCACTCTGATTTCAGAGCACCGCAGGGTGCTTTGCATACAGAGTTTGCCTCTGCACACGCTCCTTGGTTCCCTGCAGCTGTGCCAGAGTGGGACCCGCTTATGTGAGAGCTACATATAGCTATCAACCCAAGTAGGGCCCTCGGTGTTTCTTCAGGAAGGGCAAACTGAGAAACAGGAACGATGGCAGAAGGGCAAGCCTCAAGCCCATGGGTATGGCTTGGATAAGCAACCTGAAGTTGTTACCCTGTCCTAAACACCCACCCAACTCTTTGTTGTGAAACTGGAAATCCAACCAGAGCAGATGCACCTATATTTGGCTATGGAGCCTACTACTACACTGAGATCATCCAGATCCACACATCTGGTTAGAAGCACTTCTGCTTGAAATATCTGCCTGAGAATCAAGAAGGACGAGGAAACAAAGGTCCTTTGCAGAAGGCTAGACAGGCTTTGCCTTTGGCGTATCATTTTCAGCCAAAAGTTGGGTTCGTTTTGTAAACCAGAATGTCACGAAGGCCTCAAGATCCATCGTTGGATGCACACAAAACCAACATAATTAAGTGTAGCAGCCTTTAAAAAATGGACCCACCTGAACAGAACAGGAAGGGCTGCCTGGCAGAGAGACAGAGTTTGTCCCAGAGGGGACACCGTGGGCTCTAAGAGCAAGTGAAGCTGTTTCAGAAGCAGCCCTGTTGGAAGTGGGAGGGGTGATGTAACCCCAGCAGAGTTTTGCAGCAGAACCATTAGCAAAAGCCCGGGAAGGGCCCTGAGCTGGGATCGGCTGAGAGGCTTGGATAAAAGGGGGAGCAGTTTTTCCCACTGTCGGGGAGCGGGGGGACAAGGGGGGGGGGGGCCTGAGGGACAGACTGGAGACCGGATTCAGCGTCTCAGCACAGTGGTCCCTTGGAGAGCCCCTGAGAGAGCCCTGCGGGAGCAGCAGTGGAGATACTGCAAGGGAGTGACACAGTATCCAGTGTTATACAGTATCCAGTTCTTCTCTCTGGAGGCAGGATCAGGCAGGAACTGCTTGTGTGGAGAACCCAAGCCTGGAGAGACCTGACAGCAGCCGGTGTGGCTGGGTGAGCACAGCAGAGCCGGGGTGGGGACTGCCGGAGTCTGCCCTAGTTTCCCTGATGGGTGAGGGGCCGCATTTGCCGAGGCTGCGAGGGGCAGGAGGATTGCTATACCCTGCAGCCCAGACACTGCTCCCAGCAGAGTCAGGGAAGGCAGGTATGGCAGAGCACTTGGGGTGCCCGCCACTTTAAGGTCCTGGAGCTGGCAGCCTCCAGGTGTCTGACGAGGGCAGCCATTTTAGGCCTATAAAAACTCAGGCAGCTTAGCTGCCTAGAGGCTAGGCAGCAATGTTGCCTGGCCTGAGAGCTGCTAGCAGAACACCAGAGGTAAGGGGGATGGAAGGAGGCTCCTGGCCCTGGGCATGACCTGAAAACTGTACCCTGCTGGGAGTGGGTGGCCTGGTTGGGCTCCCAGTGGCGTGGGAGCCCCCAGGAAATGCCAGGCCTGTTACCACCCTGGTGGAAGGTGAGTTGGGGCACCTTAACCCCTTGCCCCCACTGCTGGGTGGGTAACCCTGAGATTTGGAGGGGCCCAGGAGGGGGACCCAGAGATTGTGTGAGGGGCTAAAGACCTGTCTGACCATCAGAGTACCCTTGACTGGCCCAGGCTGGGGCCAGGACCCAGGAAGGGGTCAAAAGGGCCAGAGGCCCACCGTGAGGGATGCCCAGAGCTGGAGGCCTGGGGTCCTGACTGGCCTGGAGGTGGGCCAGGGCAAGTTGCCATAGGTCTGAGAGAGGAAGATGGCTTTTGGGGGGCTAGGTAGCCCAGATGATGGTGGAGAGGCTGCCCAATTGTGGGGACTATGGATGGAGGGGTCCCAAGGGGATGATTGTAAGGCCCAGAGAGGGGTCTGGCGACTCGAGTAAGATCGAGATGCCATCTGCGAGGCTTGGGCTGCGGTATGGGGTGGAAGGAGCTGCAGATATCGCCCCCTGGCATCGAGGCACAAATAGGCAGCCTCCCGCTTATGGCACATCAATGAGGGACCAATTAAGATCAAGCCGTGGTGGGTGAGACTAGGTGGGCGGTTGGCCCAAGGACAGGTAGGCGGGCCAGAGACAGCGGCCCCGAGGAGGCCTCCTGTCACAGGGTAAAGGCAGGGAACGGCTGTCTTGCAGGAACTGCAGAGGAGCCACCACTCGCTGCCCGGAGACCCCAGGAGCACGGAGACGGACACCAGCACCAGGGAGCGTCCACAGATCACGTGCAGGGACACAGACAGTGCCTGAGATACCCCGTCAGGGACAGTGCACACAGGATCCCTAGTATACTGTGTGCAAGTGAGAGACTGTGTAAATAAATTCTTGAGGGTTTATTAGTCGGAATATCCATGTGCTTATTTAATGATTATTTGTTATTTTGTAAATAATTAAATCTTGTAAATGGTTTGAGAACTGTCTGTGAGGGTGCTTGATTGTAAGGGGAGGCTCTCCATGCAAGGGCACTGCAGCAGCTTCCAGGGGGGCTGGGCAGGGCTACTGGCTACCGGGTACCCCAGGATCCCATTATTCAGGTGAGGGTGCATGTAGTGTTGCACCCAGGGTTACATAAGCAACAAGGCAAGACTCTTGATTTGAAAACCCTGTTGGGGCACTTCTGTCTAAAGACTGGACTTGCAGGATACTTGATACCAGGCTTGGTGAGTGTTTAGAAAGATTAGTCCTTGTATTTCAGGCCATACATCCAACACTGCATTTCTAATGCTAGGAAGAACATTCCCCAAAAGCCTGGTTATTCCATAATTGTCACAGGTCTTCTGCAACTTTTTGCACAGGAGAAGAGGCACTGGGAGAGGTCAGCTGCTGGACGGGAAGGCAAATGACATGGCAGTTTCTATACACCTTCCACAGCACAATGACCCCTGCCAGGTGGCCTGAACTTTATCTTCCTAATTCCATATCCCTCCAGCGCTGACAGCCTAACTCGCAACAGACTGAAGGCCAGTTCTTCAGCTACTCTGGCTGTTAACACAGCGCTAGCATCCAAGAGCATGTTATCGCTAATGACACATTACAGTGAAGCTATCAGAGTAATCAAAATGGGGTGGGACATAAATTACGATGGGCTGGGGAATGGGACAGGACCACTGAGTTTGGATTCACAACTGCATGTTTCTAATCGGCTTTCTGACTGGGTTACTGCCACATGCTGTGTGGCAATGACCTGCTTTCTAAATTCTGCCTAACGGATGACTGGGGAGCTGTAAGCTGTTACCATGTTACATGGAACTTATTCTCTAAGCAATTAGCTTCAGATCATGGTGTTGCGGTTTGCCTTAAGATCAATGCTACACAATCCTACAGTTTAGGAGAACTTAATTTGAATTCCACAGGGCTTTCCCTCCTGTTTGGCAAATGCTGCTAAGAAATGGGTTTTCTACTTAGCACTGCTTAAAGGACACTGAAGTATAAGTAAGTAACTAACTGCACTGCATCCATAACATTTATTAACTCAAATCTAACCCATTATTGTGGCATACTGGTTTTTCTGGAGTTGAAAAACGATGTGAGTGACTTATTTTGGTCCTAATCAGTCCATTAAATAAGGCTGTAAACTGAGAACATCATGAGAGAGACAAATGAGGATAAACACAAATGGCTCTAACGTACTTTAAATTAGACGCCGTTTTTGCTATTAAGTGGAAGGGAAAATGCGTTTCCCAACATGAGCCTGCTTATTTTGCAGACAACAGATTTAAAAGCAAATGCACCGTGGGGAAATAACTGATCAAGTAAATGGCCTCCAGTGAACCAAGGAACATTAGTACCACTGGGTTTATTAATTTGTGCTAGGATGCTGAAGAACCACTCTGCCATTCATGCACGTGGTTTGTGACTTTCATGGAGGTGACCTTGTTCCTGAGACTGACCAACAGTTTTGCACTTCCTGCAGGGCACAAATACCAGCAGAGTCGGCTAGTTTTATATGACATGACTGTTCAGGGACTCTCAGAAATTAGAACAGGATAAGACCAGACAGTCACTTGATGTATTCCTGCAATCTAACACCACCTTTGGTCCAGGTAGAGCCACAACCGCTGCAGTTGTGTCCTATCCATGGAACTTGACTTGATAGTCAGCATGAGGAGGACTGCTGTGTAGTAGATTTTGTTTTTGGCATGCCCTGCACAGATGAGAGTATTTTTTATCCACTCTCTGTTACCTATACTTCTTGGTAGCATCAGGTGTGCATCTACCTCTATAAGCTCAATGCTAACCTTCACCCCATGCAATAGCTCCATCAGACCCTGCCAGATCTGCTCTAACATTTGTAAGCCTGGCCATGGCATGCCTGTTACCTTTGTCTGCACCAGCACTTGCAAATCAGTGCTGAAAAGATTCATACTTCCTATTTGGTGGAAAATGCTGCAATTTACTTTGAATTGGCGCAGAAAAATTCTGTTTCTGAGAACAACACTCAATAACCATTGAGGTCCCTTCAAAATGAGGTTTTGGTTTCCTCATGTCATCATGACATTTCTTTCAGGAAGTCAAGAGCAGTGCATAAACTGTTATGCCATATTAGCCATGAATACTACTAAAAATCCTAATAATTTAAGGTCAGCTGCTCTATTTCTAGGTCCAGATGTCTCCAGCATTTGTTGCAATAAAAAGTGCGTAGGGCTTTGAATAAAACAAAAAGAGATGTTTATTGTATACTAATTAACGGAGCAGATGTTTACAATAGCTTTGCTTTAGTCTGGAATCAATTTTCTAGGATATTGTTAGCATGTGCTCCTCTAATTGGTACACTGTACACCTCTCTTTTCAAACAGTTTCACTGCAGTGCAAACGCTGAAGACACCTTTTTTCGTAAAATAAATAAGACATTTCAATCGGTATCAAGTAGAAGCTGGCCTACTGATTTAAAAAATAATATATACAATTAAAAAACATTTGAAATGATGTCATTATGACATCATATGGTCTCAGCAGCAGTGCTTCAGAGTACACGACTTGACAAAGTACATGATTTTATACATTGCCATTATTGGCATATCACAAAATGATCCAATATAGATACAAATATATAGGTTGACATTAAAATGTCATTTTAAACCAAAATGGTCATGTTCCCCACACAATAGCCTCAGAGCCATAACATTTCATTAAACTGGATACAATTTTAAACAAAAAGTGATCAGTTTTTGACAGACACCAGTTTCAATGACATTTTTTCAACCAGCTGTTTCAAAAGCTTTGCAGTGGGACAGCGTTTCCCTTTGGCTGCCTCCCAAGTCCAAATCCAAACAACAGGCAGAGATATTTGTTGGGGATTGGGGAACAAGGGACTAAACATCTGGTCTGGTTTCAAAGACTGAAATGCAGACACAATTCAACAGCAGAAACCGGCAAAGGGCTGATCAGAGGCTGGCTCAGAATGATTGACTGGAAAGCTGTAAGACTGCATCGCGCCTAAGTTTTAATTCTTCCCTGATCCATAAACCTGCTCCGTACCCAAGACAGGTTTTCTTCAGGAGCATAAAAGGTCTAGTGAAGTCCATAAATATTTAGCACGGGAAGCCACATCACCGTGTCAGAGACAATGAATTGCTTCTCTTCTATCCAGCCATATATCATCCTCAGCATAGCACCAGCACTGTCATGAAGGAGAGCCATGAGAAACATAACAAAAGCTAGAAAGAACAACGCTCCGTAGACTGGAAAAAAAAATGGCATTGAAATGCCACATAATTACTATTTGAATCTGACAAGGGCATGTTTTTGCCTCATGGGATATTTTATGCTTTTTAAGTAGCAAGTAGGATGTCCTATCCCAAGTATCAGAACCTGCTTTCACTGAAGTCTGGTGATGGGTGCAGAATAAGACCTCACTTGCCCTCGTAATCTCTTACAGATGGTTTCTGTTACTTCTACACAGACTGAACAGGGCCTTGGTCCACCAAAGGTCCCTTTACCTTCAGTCAGGAGACACGGGGAGCAAGGTACCTGAATCAGGGGTGTAGATTATAGCCGTGTGGTCTCAGGCCATAGGCAGACAAGGTTCTTTGGGTAAATCCGATATCTTTTATTAGACCAACTCAAATAGTTGGAAAAATTCTTCTTTGAAAGCTTTCAGGTATAAATACCCTTCATCAGACTGAAGAAGCATCTGCAGTTTGTGTGTGCTCTTCCTGGATATCCAGGAAGAATTTTTCCAACTATTTGAGTTGGTCGAATAAAAGTTATCAGATTTACTCAAAGAACCTTGTCTGCTTAGGTACCTGAGTCAGCACTCCAGTACATACAGGTTTCTCAGGAAAGCATTTTGGGATATCCTTATCCTTATGCAGGCGCTTCAATACTTTGTTGAATCAAGGCCTCATTGAAGTGGGGTGGGGTATCATGATTAAACCCTTGGACTTTGGTGTTGGAGTTGAGGGCAGTCCACTCCTTGCCATATTAGACCCATTCAAACAAACAGCCTCCCATCACAACTCAGGCTGGATGCACACTGAAAACTCCTGCTTTGGCTTCAAGTTTTAACCACAGATTCCTTTAGCAGGGTAAAGCTACCTGAATGTTAACAAAAACAGCGTGTAGTCCACAGCCTTCACTCACTTCTGAGTGATAGCCACCTTCTGAACAACTGGCCAAAAATACGCTTTTTCACTTGAAGGAAAATAATTCAAAAAAGCTGTTAGGAATATGATTGTATCCAGTAACATAGTCACGGAAGAGACCATACTGGAAGTGAAAAGACTTCTAACTCAAGTGCTGCTTTTATTGCTTCGGCATATTGAGGAATTCATAGATTCGTAGACTGTAGAGTTGGAAGGGACCACAATGGATCATCGCGTCGACCCCCTGCCCCTGGCAGGAAAGAGGACTGAGGTCAAATGACCCCAGCCAGGTGAGTATCTAGCCTCCTCTTGAAGACCTCCAAGCTAGGTGATAGCACCACCTCTCTTGGAAAACCAGTCCAGATCCTGGCCACCCTTACTGTGAAAAATTTTCTTCCTAATATCTAACCTAAATCTACTCTCAACTAGTTTACACCCATTATTCCTAGTCACTCCCTGGGGCACCTTAGTAAACAGCACTTCCCCTATTCCCTGTTGACTGCCCCTAATAAATTTATAGGCAGCAATAAGATCTCCCCTCAGCCATCTCTTGTGAAGGCTGAAGAGACTCAGCTCTCTCAACCTCCCCCTGTACGGTCTATCACGAAGGCCACTAATCATGCGAGTGGCCCTCCTCTGGACCCTCTCCAGATTCCCCGCGTCCCTCTTGAAGCGCGGCGCCCAAAACTGGACACAGGACTCCAACTGCGGCCTGACCAGTG
>JAGPOW010001890.1:3642019-3654549 GCA_030014935.1 Caiman crocodilus | reverse complement strand
CTTCCCTGCTGGGCCTGCACAAATATGTTCTTTGATCATTTTCTCTAGCATTTTCCCAGGAATAGAGGTAAGACTGACTGGTCTAAAGTTACCTGGCTCATCCCTTCTTCCTTTCTTGAAAATGGGCACCACGTTGGCCCTTCTCCAGTCCTCAGGGACCTGGCCGGAGCACCGCGAGTGCTCGAACAGCTGTGCCAGCGGCTCAGCTATGACACTGGCCAATTCTTTCAGCAGCTATGGATGGAGGTCACCCGGGCCTGCTGACTTGTACCCATCCAGCTCCGCCAGGAGCTCCTTAACTATTTCAGAACTAACTGTAGGCAGACTGGTGCCACGTGGACATCCGTCAGTGATTGAGGTGGGGGAACTGGCTTGGTCGGTACATAGAAATACTGAAGCGAAGAACTCATTGAAGAGCTCTGCTTTTTTCCCCTGTGTCAACTACCAACTGTCCTGATTTGTCCTGCAGGGAACCTATGTTGCTCTGAGCTTTCCTTTTGCCCGCTATATACCTGAAGGACTTTTTATTTTCCTTGATTGTTGAAGCCAGCCTGAGCTCAAGCCCCGCCTTGGCCTGTCTAACTGATTCCCTGCAATACCGTGCCAGGGAGATATATTCCTCGGTGGTGGCTGCCCCCTGCTTCCATTGCCTAGACATCTCTTTCTTTGCCCCCAGAGTCTCTTGAAGTTCCCTGTTCAGCCAAGGGGGCTTTTTTGCCCCCTTACCTCCCTTCCTATGCAATGAGATAGACTCCTTTTGAATCCCAAGGATCACTCCCTTGAGATACCTCCAACCCTCCTGGACCCCCATTTGCTTTATGTTCTTGAGTTGCATCCCTTCACTAACCAGCCTTCTGAGCTTGCTAAAGTTGGCCCTTCTGAAGTCCAACACCTTAGCCCAACTAGTTACTTTACCCACCCTTCACTGGATAGTGAACTCGACCAAGTGATGGTCACTATCTCCCAGGCTACCATGAACTCGCATGTTCCCCACAATATCATCCCCTGTTGCTAAGACCAGGTCAAGTAAGGCACTATGCCTGGTGGGACTAGACACCACCTGGGTTAGGTGGAGGTCCTGCATCCCGTGTAAGAACCTCCATGAGCGGCTTGTTTTGGCTGTCTGCTCCTCCCAGAAGATAGCTGGATAGTTTAGGTCTCCCATGACCACCACCTCCCTCGCTTGTGTGGCGTCTTCTAGCTGCCCAGAGAATACATCGTCTAGCTCTTGATTCTGATGAGGAGGCCTGTAGTAGATCCCCACAACCAAGTCCAAGTCCTTTTCCCCTGGTCCCCCTGGATCCTGACCCACAATGTCATGGTGTTCCCCTCCTCCATCCCCATCTTAATGGTGGAAGATGTGTACTGCTCCTTAGCATAGAGTGCTATCCCCCACCTTTTTTCCCCACTCTGTCACACCTATACACCCTATACCCATCAATGCCCACCGCCCAGTTGTGTGTAGAATCCCACCATGTCTCGGTTAGTCCGACTGGGTCATACTGGGTGCTAGCAAGCAAGAGTGTGAGCTCCTCCTCATTTCCTAGGTGCTACAGAAGTGCAACAAACATTCATCCCCCTCCACCCTCCAAAACTGCTCTTCCTCTACCTTTCTCCCTTTGATTCCTGGGCACTCTGCTGAGTAACTGGCAACCTAGTTGAGGGTTACTCCTTGCCAGGGACTGCAAATGTTCTTACAATGCTGCAGGCTTTTGGGGTGATGCTCAGTCTCTGGCAAAGGACTGCCACAGAACCCTAGACAGTGTACATGGGGTTTGAATGGTGGGTGTCTGCACAGAGATGAATGTCTACCTAGGCTGTATAATCCTGCACTGACTATAAAAGAAGGTCAATTCCCAATTTAACACATCCATAGGTTTTTTTATACCTGGGGAACCATTTGGTAACACAGGAGAATCCAACACCCACTCATCTTCCTACAATGAAAAGACCATATACTAACGAACATCGCCTTAATTCCTGCTTCAGTTGCAAAAACCTCCTTGCCATGTACAGGGTTTAGCACGGTGCTGGCACTTCATGAAAGCTAACGGCTTATTATGCAGAATAGTGATAATAAGGCTCGGTGGGGCTGATAGGCTCATGGCATTTTATGTGAAATTCACCAATCCAGTGAAGCTCAGATGACTTAACAGACATTAATATGCACTCGATCAGTTTTTGCTCAAAGGCTTTGCGGCTGCATAATAAAAGTGTGATGAAAGAATCAGTGTGTTTATAAACAGTTGCCAATTGCAGTGAAGGATGCAATTGATCCTGGCAATTAATTCTGGGCTGAAGAATTGATCTGCCATCAGTAAAATTTTACTCAAGGCTCACTTACATATTGCTGCCTGTTAATTGGAACGGATAACTGAAGATGCTACTTTACACAACAGAAAGTGGAACCCTGTGTTCTAGAGGCAGAAGGGTCAAAAAAGTGTGGCTAAAAGTCATAACCAAGGTACATCTATATTTTGCATATTAAACGCTAGGGAGAAAATGGGCATTTATCCCCTACAGCTCCTAACAGGCCATATTCTATGTCGGTACACATGAGTACTTTGACTGGTTGCACCCATTGGACATTGGCACCGATTTTGAACTAACATTACTGGCATGTATGCAGTTATTTGGATTACGGTGTCATCGAGAAGACTCAGTCACAGGCCCCCACTGGGCTAGACATTGAACCAAACACAGAGTAAAAAAGGAAGGTTCCTGCCCTAAATGGCCACATTCCTTTGCAAAACACTCTGGAAACTAGTGGAGCTATCAGCTGTCTATAAGACTCAGCCCTTACATGCTGCTACTCCTAGTGCAATGCATCACTGCCTCTCTGTGCTCTGCAACCCCAGTCAAGTGTACAGGATGGGAAGTGAAGCAGTAAATCATCTCCCATTTGAAGCGCACTGGAAAATATGCAATTACTTGCAGAAGCCTTCATTTGCTTCCACTCCGCTCCTTTGCACACACTCTTTTGCATGTGTTTCCTTGCTGTCTGTTTTCTATCATCATAAATGCCACCCAGCCACTGGGTCGCCCCTGCCCCTGGGCTCACTGGGACACTGCATGGCTGCCTGGTTCCTCACTGCCCAGGTAACTTCTCTTTCAGCGGAGTCACAGGCTAACAAATACAACACTATTTCCTCTCTTCTTCTGCTTACTTGGCCGGGATGGTTGGACCAGATCTTGCTACTAGTTCTTTTAATAGTTCTTCAGGCTCTCTTTGCCAGGAAAAATGTTGAGGCTTGTGGAAGCAGCTGCAAACAAGCAGTTACAGCTAGTTCTCCACAGACCCTGGGCTAAAGCCCATCAGTTATGCCTCGTAACCACTAGCCTAGAAAGGTCACAGGGAGATTTACACTTTCCTATGATGCATTTGGCAAGATAGGAACCAAGATGCTCTGATCTATCAGTGTCAGTGTGAACTGCATTAAAGCACTGTGAATAACTAGCTCCTTGGATCACCTACTATCCCTAAAACAACTGTTTCCAAGTGACCCAGGACAAAAGAGTTTCACAGTATTCAGAAAACCCAGAAATAAGAAGGAAAAAAAATGTTTCTGCACAATCAAAATGTTGCATGTGACCTGACTGGAAGCATGAATTTCATTGTCAAGCTTTTGCAAATGACAACTAATTTCTAAAACCAAAGTACGTGTGGAAATGAAACATCATTTCAAATGAGAAAATTGAAATGCTTTGCTTAAACTGTTTCTGATTTATTTTAATTGTTGTTTTCACCTTGAGACAATACAGCTAAATCACCATGGAGTTGCAAACATTCCTGGCGAAGAAAATGTTTCAGGGGAACGATTTTTCCTGCCCACAGTCACAACCTTCATTTTTGGCAAACTGACTTTGGGCTGCAAAGCTCTGGTATGTTCTGCACAAGATGGAGAGACTCAGTTTCCACCTGTGAAATCGAGAAGCCATCTCCCAGTCCCCCAGGAGTAGCCTGGAAGCTTAACTGGAAGGTTTGTGATGACTAGTGAATTATAGCGCACACAGCCTCCCGCCAGCAGAAAAAGAGGGCAATATGAACTGTACCAGGGCTGTGCAGCTGTATGAAAGACAGAGAGTGACAGTATGTGCCAAAAATCTAGCAGTTTCCTCCCTCTTATACTTCCATAAGCTGCAAAGCTATTATAGCCCCTTGAAGAGTCAGAGCACTACAAGAAAAGGAAGCAAACCCTGTTTGTCCTCAAGTTTCTTTGCTGATTGAACTATGAAACATCCCCACCACTGTCACACTCTCCTTTTAGAAATGTACTTTTCACCTGTAATAAAAATGCCTTGCTTCCCAAAGGAAGAGGCGGCTTTGTGGAAGGAGACCAAGGCTTGCTGTGCTCACTACGGCTTGCTGCACTTCATCAAATGGCCCATTCGTATTTTCCTGTTCACACCAGGAGCCTGGGAACGGGGTCTTCTGGCTGCTTTGAGGTTTAACGTCACAGAAGCTGTAAAAGGAACTCAAGCAGCAGCAGCAGGACAGGAGAGACCTCATGCATTTCACTGAGCACCAGGGAGGTCTGGAAGCAGGAACGGGGGAACGTAGGTTGTGAAAGGCTCAGTTTAAAACAACAGCACAGGCCACTTGTGACAGGCGACGAGGCCAGCGATACTCTGTTGTGCCTGACGGCAGAATGACAATTCTGCAGGCCACTCTCAGAGGGAGGTTTGAGACAGCAAAGCTAATGGTTAGTGCTGGAGACTGAACATAGGTGCTGTGACAATGCCACATGGTCACATTTGAAACTTGCATCTTCCCATGAATTGTTCTCCCTAACAGACAGGAATCCATACCCACTGGAAAACTGACTCCTGTTTAAATAAAGCCTCAGACATTTCCCTCTCCCCACTGCATTTTTCAAACAGGACCTATCGCGTTGGGTGTCTCAAATTCTTGGGTGTAGGGTTTGAGCTAGTAATGCCCTGGGCTCAGGCTGAAGCCCGTAGGAGCTCAGCATCACCACTGAGACAGCATGCTGGACATCCAGTAACAGGCACCCCAAAAATAATTTATATTGCTGCTGTGGACAACTGTCCATTTTCCTCCCAGCCCTAAGTAAGAATTGAAATGTACACTGGAGGCTGTCCTGTGTTTAATCAAGCTTCTCCGTCTGATCCCCCCCACCCCCTGCAACACACACGTTTCCCTGCAATCAACCATCAAGTTTTGCTCCTAATTAAGTGATTTGTAAAGATCAAGAGGCTGCAGATTGGTTTCTGAAAGCTTTGGATGTTTATCTTAATGGAACTGAAGCTATTATTGTCTCTTCCTGTAATCAAGAAAACAACACATTCAAAAAATTCCAAGAGGTAGAGATCGGGTTTTCTTACCGTGGCAGAACATGTGTCTGTGCACTGGAAAGGAAAATGCATTTGTTTGCTAGGTGGGCAGCACAAGATTGATGATGCCCTTAATGTCTCATTTCCTTCCTTCGTGGTAAATGCCCGGATTGTGTAAATAATGTGTTAGGTAAATAAATCCCTTTGCTGTCACATACCAACTCCAGCTAGTTGGTGAAACAATGTGTTTTTACCTAGAAATGGGTTTCAAAATGTAAGAGGCTCATGGGGCTGTGATTCTACAGCAATAAAGTGTCTTTTAAGATCCCACCACAGGTTTCTATGTTCTTTGTCCTCTGAACGTAAGTAAGAAATGTGCTGTGTTTACAAGTAAAAAGTACCTTTCCCCACTGCCTACGCCGCACTTAGCAGTAACCCAGGGTTGCTGGGTATTTTGACCCTGACCAGAAACAAAGCCATCCAACACAAAGGAAGAATGAAAATTGACCTGATTGGGAATTTTTCTTTGGGATAGGATCTTTTAATCAGAAAATGAGACATTGTCAAAATCAAATATTTTCTCAGGGATGTGCCAGCTGGGAGCCAAGTCCTGTCAGGAAAGGTTTCCCGGGTTCACATGAAAGCCAGAGTGAGGTAAGAGGAGAGAGGATTTGAACCCAAATTTCCCATGTAGCCCCTAATCATTGGACTACCAACATTTTTTCTCTTGTTGAAAAGCTTTAGAAAGTCTTGGGTTCATCACAATATGGAATGGGAAAAACATGTTTCCCATTCAGCCTGAGCTGTCAATTAAGTTTCTTGCCCAGAGGGTACCGAGTCTGGAGGAAAATGGAAAAAGACTGCCAAGTTTTGGAGCAGATACACTAGAGAGACAACAGTTCTAGCATCACATTTACAAAAGCGGGGAGAAAACATCTGACTTCTAGGAAGAAAGTCCCTTTGCTAAAAAATAGCATCGGCTGAAAACGGATGGTCCGCAACTTGTGCAATCTGTTTCACTTGTTGCAGAAGCTGGATGGGAACAATTATTCCAAATTTGCAGACTTTTTGGAAGCAAAGCAGGAATGAGACTAAACAATATGCCGGATATTATCAACTAACAATGACAAGACCTCAAAAACAGATGTTGCCCCCCCAGCAACTGCAGAGTGAAAATGCAGCACAGCACTGCTGTGATCAGCTGCTCTGTTAGGGGAAGAAAAGGTAGTGAAAGATTGGCTTCTGGGGTCCTCTGGCCTACTTGACAGGTTCTCAGTGCTTCTCACCGACATGCACAGAAACCACCTGTGAGCCTCAAAGCCTGCACAAGTGGTACCAACCAGAGGCTGCGTTTAATATACTGTGACTGAAGTCAGCATTCATATCGAACATGAACCTCCTTTCCAGCAAGGTCTTAAACCTAACAACCCTGCATACTATGAAATGCAGCAATCGAGAATGCATTTTTGGTGCAATCTATTATGCAAGACTCAATTTGCCTCCTGTTCACCTCGGGGAAGCATGGGAGCTGGGTAGCTAAGCCCAGCCCCAAAGGTCTTTCCATTGCTGGTCATTTCATTTCATTTCGCTGCTGTTTTGTACCTCATGCACATGTAACTGTGGGCTTCAGTGCAGTCCTTGGCAGATATTTAGGACCTATGTCAGACCTGGCTGGCATCTCAGCTGAGAAGCAAAATAAAGATTAACCTACTTAAACTATTTCAGCAGGACCTGATGAACAACACCCGAGTGTGCTAAAATAATTGGTCAACCTATGGAAAAGTTATTTGAAGACTTGTGGTGCTCAGGAGAGATCCTAGAAGACTGGAAGAAGGCCAATGTGGTGTCTATCTTTAAGACAGGGAGAAAGGAGGACTTGTGGTATTATAGGCCCATCAGTCTGACCTCTATCCCTGGTAAAATCCTGGAGAAAATTATCAAAGAATCAATTACTGACCGGCTAACAAATGGCCATATTCTGAAGGACAGCCAACGTGGCTTTGTTATGGGCAGATCAGGCCTGACCAACCTCATTTCCTTCGCCTTGGCTACTTTACAGTCTGGTGGCTAGGAACTGGCTCCATGGTAGGAACCAGAGCAAGGCTAAGGATGTCAGCCCCTCGCTCTACGTGGCCTTGGTGAGACCACAGCTGGAGCACTGCAGTTCTGTATTTAGCACTTCAGAAAGGATGTGGAGACGCTTGAGAGAGTCCAAACAAGGACCACGTGCAGAATTAAAGATCTGGAGAGCAGGCCATATGAGGAGAGGCTGAAAGACTCGAGACTGTTCAGCCCCGAGAAGAGAAGATTCAGGGGGGACTTGGTGGCAGCCTGTAAGTATATTGGGAGTGTACATCAGGGCCTGGGGGAGCATCTGTTCATCAAGGCCCCCCAGGGGAGGACAAGAAACAACGGGCACAAGCTGATTGAAGATTGCTTCAGGCTAGACATAAGGAAAAACTTATTTACAAGTCAAGTGCTGAGGGTTTGGAACAGGTTCTCCCTAGAGGTGGTACAGTCACTCACCCTGGTGATCTTCAAAAAGCATCTTGATGCCCATCTTGCTGGGGTCATTTGGTCTCAGCAGACTTTCCTGCCCAAATGCAGGAGGGGCTGGACCCAATGATCTGTAAGGTCCCTTCCAGCCCTTAACATCTATGAAACTATGAAACTACTTTCACAGACCTCTAATAGCCAGGGTTTGGCTAGTGAGATTGCCAGACATAACCATCAACTTCCATTTTGTGGCTGGTATTTCTTCACTGGCAGGTATTAAACTCCCAGAACAGAAAGACAATTAAGGAGATAATCCATTGGCTAATGAAATGCTTTGTAACAAGTTTTAGAAATTTTAAAATGCAAGTCCTCAGGAAGGAAGCACAGGAATGGTGCAGACTGGCTTGTGGTATGCGACAAGCCACGCTACCTTCACCCTCTATGGAGGCCCCATACAAGGGAAGCCAGGCCAGAAGCAGGGCTTTCAGCTTCAATCCTGATTCACCTGAATAAACCTAGATCCTAATACCTAAATCTGGTACTTATAGCTTCATTGCTAGGGCAGGAAGTTCATCTCTGGATGAGGCAGCAAGCAGATTGCTTGGGGATACAGCCCAGATCTACAAAGGAAGTTCCTACAGAAAACCCAAATGCCTTGGCTAACAACCACATTCATATGACTCTGTCATCAACCAAAGCATATGCTTTTCTCTCTTGCTGGCTATTGCTTCCTTATGTCTATATTATAGGCAGGGTTTTTTTCAAGGAAATCATATAATGCTGCTCAAACTAGTTGGTCTCTTCACACAAAGCTTCTCTGAGTATGTTAAGCATTGCTTTTGCTAATGCTCTCCCCTACCCTGGGGGTCTTCAAGAGGAGGTTGGATATGCATCTAGCTGGGGTCATCTAGACCCAGCACTCCCTCCTGCCTATGCACAGGGGTCAGACTCAATGATCTATTGAGGTCCCTTCCGACCCTAACATCTATGAATCTATGGGTAGTTATAGAGACCCAAAAGTAAGAATCTAGGGGTTATGATTAAACTTGAGAGATGCCTAAACCTTGAATACTGTGAAATCCACGTCAGAAAGCCGGGCTACCTTTACCAAGCAAAGACGACATTCTCGCACCTGCTGAGTACTAAGAGAGTGCAGCACAAAACCGCCTCTGCCATCTGTCACTAGTACATGCCTAATGATTTTTCACTGCATTGACCTTTGCTCTTATCTTGCAAACATAGCCTCAGTGCCAAATGTTGTAGGTTCCTAACATTTGTTATTCCTGGAGAGACAGTAATGCACTGAAAATCTTTGCTTCTTCAAGAAACAGCAACAGGCTCTGTTGCTCAAGAGTTTGCTCACCACTAATAGCATCTGAGATGGATGAAATACCAAAGGAAACTTGCAGTTTTTAATCAGCAGCTGCCTTTTGCTATGACCAGGCTCTCGTAGCAAGTGAATAGATATTACCCCTCAGAGGTGGCCTACAAGAGATTTCCTCCTTGTTTTTTTCATTGGGCCCTCACTCTCTTTTGATGTTTTGTGATGGATAAAGGTGACTTCTAAACTCATCCTTCTCCTTGTTTTTAACTTGTAAGTCAGGACTTCTCCTTCTGCTGCTTTGTTTTGTTGAAAGACAACTGGGCAGTGTCAGCCCCTGCACTTTAGCTGAAAGGGTGGTGATGACACTGGATTTCTAATTACTGTTTCACTGCAGAGAAGGACAACTCTGCAGCAAATGCAATGGACTAGGGCAAGTCATTTAACTCCTCTGTGCCTCTCTCTCTCCTTCTGTGAAAGGGGGGTAATTCCTACCTTCACCTGTGCATTTGAAAGGCTTTGTCAGCCAATGCCTGTAAAAGGCTTATGAATTAAAGCAGAAAATGTAAGGAGAAAGCAAAGCCAAAGAGTTAAGTGCAGTCTATATAGGATGCTTCTGACTTTAGAAACTTCTGTGCATGCCCTCTCTCCCACAGATTAGCCCCACAACACCAGTATCTGAGACAGTAGAGCCATCATGCCCCTGGCATACAGCATCCCAACAGAAAACACCTCTGGCATTCAACTAAATTATTGCATATTATTGCATCAACTTGGGGCTGGAAGGCATAGGAGATGCCCAAGTGGGTCACAGCAGTGGTCCAATGCCCTGCCTTGAACTTTGACAGCACTGGATGCTTTAGAAGAAAGTATAAGAAGCCCCACAGCAGCCAGGTGTGAGATGGTCTGTCTCCTGTAAATATCTCACGGTGATCTCTGAAAGACAGACTGGCTTAAGCCTTGAAGCCTGGGGTTGTCTGCACCTTTCCAGTTCCCTTGTCATCCCAGTTATCCTAACTCTTGGTATCCCCATTAGAGGTACAATATCCACCATGTCTTTGACACACACTAAGTTCTTGGCTGCAGTGCCATCCCATAGCAATCTATGAGGCTTTTTGGTATCCCAGGTGCTGTGTGACCCGCTCTGGACTCTTAACACTCACCTCCTACCGCCACAATCCTGATGACACCATGTTTCAGGCACTGTCCTTCAATGAGACAACAGCACTGGGTTCCCTTTAGAGCTGCCAAGTTGCTGCTACTGACCACAAGCCCCTTCCCTGGAAAGGTTTGAAGGACTTGGTTGGCATAGGGGTATTGCTCAGGTTAAGGTAATTGGTGGCTTAGCTAATGATGCCAAGGAGAGGTAAGGTGCAAGGATACAAACTTTCACTGTGCTCAGTTTTGTTCATCTGTGCTAGGGGTAAGCCCTGGGGCAAGTCCACACAGGTGGCTGGGCAAGAATGGCTGAAATTCCCAGCCTGAGAAGGATATCAATGGACCAGGGCTCAGAGCTGAAAACAAATGCACCCTTGTATGCAATGAGCCAGCACTGGGCCGAATGTGAGCATCAACAAAGGGCAGCAGGACGAACCTTCGCTGAACCCAGACGAGCAAAGGACTCATACACAGCGTGGCAGAGACCTAGTGAGCACAAGGGTTGTGCTCACATTAGATGAGCCTAGATCTCTCCATCTTCTAACATCTTTCATCTTTTCTTTTGGCTGTGACCCCAAAGCTGTTCAGGCTGAATTCCAACATATCCGTCCCCTGTACAGCACAGATGTTTTCTTAATTAAAACCAACAGACCAACAAGGATGTGGATTCTTCCCTACCTTGGAAAACACAGAAAAAGCAAGGGGAGCTGATGGCACTCCAGAAGAATGATCTGGGGTGGGGTGTGGGGAGGCGATATTCCTTGCCCCACGGTGTCTGGCTGTATTTTTCCTCCCACTGGAGTCAGTGTGAAAGCAGCTCTGAAGGTTGTGAGCACCGGTGGGTGATGTCCAAAGGGGAATAAGTGTGAGAATTCTTGGTTTAACTTTAATTAAAAAAAAAACCAAAACATTTTACGTGTGCTCCTAACTCCTGAGATAACCTTACTCTGGGCAGGAACTGCTACCTCATTGGGCCAGGATGGTAATATAGCAAAAGTATAAAACAAAATGTTTATGCTTCATTGCACCTCAGGGGAGATGCGGGCTTACTCCATAATTAAAACACAGCCAGTATAAGGCAACAATGCAAGTTCTCCAGTGCCTGCCAGTGGCTAAATTAAAATGTCCTTTTGCGAGCAATGTGACATGCATCAGTGTTTGGCCTCAGACTTCAGCTTGGCTAAGATTAATGGCAAGGAGACACAATCATTACAAGGGAAGAGTGCCCAAGAAAAAAAACCAACTTAAAAGATATCTTGCTAAGCTGGAAAAATAATTAGATTGGCGCAGTTCTTCTTTATTGAGAATGAAGAAAGCCTGAGATAAAAGTTTTCTCTTCTCATCATTCTCTTTTCAAGATTAATTTTAATAGGGAAGCATTATACCTTTAGTCTAAACTGCTGCAGAGATGTAGTACTGCTCTTCCTATACCATCCCAGATGCCTGCCCAGCCTCTTCTTGAAAGCCTCCTATGTAGGATATCCCAAAATTTCTCTCAGCAGTTTCTTCTACTCTCCTACGGTTCTCACAGTTTGTAATTTCTTCCCTGAGATTTACTGTAAATCTTTACTACTACAGTGTAAGCCAATTGTCCTCTTGTCCTCTGTGGCAAGGAAGAACAGCATTTTTTCCTTCCTCTTTATGGCAGCCTTCAAAATATTGGTAAACTGATATCATGTCATTCCCCCCCCCTTGAGCTCCTCTTCTTCAAACAAGCCTACTTCCTTCAACCTGCCGCACGCTGCTTGCTTTCCAACCTCTTTATCCTCCTTGCGGTTTATCTCTGGATGCTCTCCAGTTTTTCTAAAACGCAGTACACAAAATTGGACATAGGATTTCAGCTGAGGCCAAATTAATTTGAACTGAAACAGGTGTGTACTAAGATGAACAGGGGACTGGAGTGCCTACAGGCTTGCTCAGCCCAGCAAAATGAAGTCTGAGTAAGAGGGGCTGGGACTGCTGTCTATAAATACATCATTAGGAGGTAAACCCCAGGGAGGGAGCAAAGCTATTTCAGCTAAATTATAAAGTTGGCTGAAGAACAAGTGGCTGTAAATTGCTACAAATAAACTTAAGTTGGAAATTAGGAGCTTTGCAACCATTCAAGAAGGGAGGTCCTGGAATGCAACCTTCAATCAGAGGTCCAGGAAGAAAAAAATATAGACCCTTTGAGGCTGAAGCGTGTTTAGTTTATGAAAGTGTTTAAATGAGAGGTGCCTGTCTGATGTTCCTGAATACTTATTTTTTTCACCTCCCCCCC
>JAGPOW010001890.1:3621990-3641919 GCA_030014935.1 Caiman crocodilus | reverse complement strand
CCCCCCCTGCCCCTTTCTGGCTGGATTCAATGCACAGGAAGCCCATGGATGATATCATGTATATTAAACAACCGAAGCCTGATTGCAGGCTGTCATGATGGCACTCGGAATATCAGAATACTGTACTTGGAAGAGCTCAGAGCTATAGTGTCTCGACTCACTTCAAATAGAAAAGATCCTATGGTTGAAGGTGTAAATGTAAAACACACACAAAAAAAATCAAAGACAACAGTGCAAATAAGAAAAAATGTCAGTGTGTTTGACCATGTAAGGGTCCAACTCTCAGTCTTTACATGTCTGAGGCTGGTGGTACTGGGGATTTCTAGGCAAGGTGTTTCAGCATTGCTCTTGCTAACAGCTATGGAGCTGGCAGCATGCATAAAATCTGTTTTAAGTTACCATAAAACATGAATTCTCATTCGTTCCCCTGTGAATCTTCCAGCTGTTCTGTTCCTTTGCCTTCAGGTGTAGCCTTCAAAGCTGCCTTTGGGTGGACTCCAGAAGGACAGGAAACATACCTATCATGTGTGGGACAATCACATTACCTATCACATTACAGGCTGTGCCTTCTGTGATGCTCTATCTGCCTCCACTTCTGAACATCTTCTGAAGGGGAAATGGACACTCACCGGAGCAATCTAAGATTCTTCACTGGTCAGTTCCCTTAGATAAAAAATACCTAGATGGTGCAGGAGGTACGTTTATAAGAAAACAATATGGACTGCTGTGGGTTGACAAACAAAAAGATAAAACCAGGTTGAAGGCCACAGAGAGAGAGAGACTGATTGATTCACTAACTGATTGACTGATTTTGGGGCTCTGTTGGTCACTGAGGTTAAGATGCCCTAGTTTTGCTCTTATTTACAGGATGTCAGAGCAGACACACAGGGTGTTTGTAAACACCATGTTTTTTGCCCTTTCTTGCACTGCAATAGCATGACTGTTTGCACAAGCAGGATTTCTGGATGCTTTAAAGGTTTTTTCTGGTGCATTAAACAAACTCCATGGATGTAGTTTAGTTTGGTTCACTGGGAATTAAAACATTGCATCCATGGATTAGTTGCGTGCAAACACAAATTTTAAACTTCACCGCAGAACAACAAGAAAGATTTTTTTTACCTCCCTGCTTGCCGTCTGACACCTCCAGGGAAGGAATTCTACCTGATCTACACATCAACGAGCTACTCAGCACAGCTCAAACAGACACTCTCATGGACCCGGAGGGACAGCCTTCCATCTTCAGCTCCTTCTGTGCAAAAATGCAGTTTATTTCCTACCTATGGGGACTTTTTACCATCTTGTACCATCTATACTTTTCTCAGATCCTGACGAAGGGACTTTGATCCTGAAAGCTTGCAGAAAAGGACAATTTTCTTGTGATTTCCCAGTTGGTCTAATAAAAGGTATCATTTTGTAACCAAGAGTTCTAGTTTTTTGTATGTGCAAACACAAAGGCACTCAAAGACACGTAATGAGCCCTTTGTCCACCAGGTGGTGCCGCAACTTTTTTGTAGTTCACCCCTTCAAATTGCTGCCACTTTCAAATTGCTCCTTGTGTTATGTACCAGCTCCCTGCTCCCACAGCTGTGTGGCAGGACACAGGGTGGGAGGCCCTGGGCCAGGGAGGCAGTGCAGGACTGTCCTGCTCTCCTGCAGCACTGGCTGGGGGCCAGGCTTAATTCGTTTGAAAACCTAGTATATGCAAACACTGATGCGATGCTCCAAAGCTTAATTAGTTAAAAAACCTAGTATGTGCAAACACTGATATGATGCTCCAAAATAAACAAGTTTAAATTTTATAAACCTTTTTAATTTAATAAAGTTAAAACCCTATGATGTGTATAGGTGCCCACAAACACTTATGACATAGCATCTGATTCGCAGCAAGCCACTGTTTCCTTTCAACTTGTTTGTATACCTTCAGAGACTGACTGAAGCCGGCATATGGGCACTTTTTGCCTTACTCTGTGCATCAGTGATAGAAACAGACACTAGCATGTGCCCCAGTCTTTAAAGAGCTGCCATGACATGCAGATCTTGTCAGTTTGCCTTCAGTGCTCTCCAGCAAAACACATGGATCAGGGGTAGATAGGGGTCAGACTTGTCAAGAAATAAGAGCAAGAGTTATAGAAAAGGAGGAGTGAAATTCTGAACCTTGGATGCCTGGCAACACTGCATTCTCCAACACAGGAGTGAGCAGAAAGAGGACAGAGAGAAGCCAAACTTACAGATGTATTCGGGTGAATACAGCCATGCCTTATTAGGTGCTTTGAGTTCTTAAGCACTGTTTTGTCCTTCAATTATTTTTCTGCCTGGCAACCCTACAAAACACACTGAGCCTAACATTTATATGTGCCTGCATATATATCAGACACCATGGTGCAACATAATTGGGAAATTTCATTCTGCAAAGGAAACAGTAATATATCAGCTTCTGTTACTACTATTTACAAGCAAGCTCCACTGGTAATAATTTTTTAATGAGCATCAAAGAAACAAATGACCTTTCTGAATGAGCTGCCATGCTGTTGATTTACTTCAAAGTGTCTAGGATATGTAACCTATGAAGGTAACAATATTTACAGGTTTATAAGAGAGTATTGGTAAAAATATACAATATCCAGATCACCCAAAAACTGTTATGCTTTATAATCAAAGGCCCAAGAGACCACCACCCCAAAAAGGGCATGGGTTCCCATGCAGGTACGCAGCTGCCTACAAGAGGTAAGTACAACAAAGGCAGATAAACAACAGGTATCAACAGGTAAGTTCGGATGAGAACAACAACAAGTAAGTACAGGAAACCCTCAGATAGATGACATAACCCAGGTCATATTAATGGATAAGAATATATAAATAACTATTTATAAAATATGAGGTGCAAGTTCCCCCTTCTCGGTACCCACGTGGCTGAGACCACTGGGTATTCCCCTAGGGTTTCAAACCCTGGCACTGTTCGTAGGGGGAATAAGGGGAGGGTCCTAGTACCTCCTCAGCCCCTGCTGGACACCCCCTGGTCCCTGATCCCTCGGAACCCCCTCTCAGGGCTTCCTCCTCTGTGGGGACCCATTCCCTGGGTACTCACAGATGCAGGGAGCAGGCTGAGAGGGGCTCCAAGAGCCGAGGGTGCCTTGTTCTATCCTCTGTTGAGACTTGGGCCACCTTGTGCAGGTCCTGACACCCAGGCTTCACCTTCTTCCCTCTGTTGGGGCTTGGACAGCCTCGTGCGGGTCCTGAAACCCAGGCCCCACCAGATCTCCACCGCGCTGTGCTGGTACTTCCCGGGTGCCTGGTCTCATGCCAGACAAGGGTTGCAAACCCGAGTGGCCTGCTGCTGCTCCCAGGGTTTGGGCAGCCATGCACTGCTGCATGAACCAAATCCTTGGCCTCACGCTGAGGGTAGCAGACCTGAGTTGCCATGTGTGGCTTCCAGGGTCTGGTGGCTCCATGCACCACCATGTGCACCGGGGTCCTTGGCCACATGCTGAATGTAGCAAACCTGAGCCACTACATACAGCCCCCAGGGTCTGGTGACCCTGTGCACCGCTATGTGTATCGAGTGTCCTGAGACCTGAGCTGCCTCCTGCAGCTCTCAGGGTCTGCCACATGCACCAGCTGGTGCTGACACTGCTCACCGCTCGCCACTCTGGTCCTGCTGAAGGAGTCTTCTGGGGCTCTTCTGGACTACAGCTTCTGCCTGCTGGGCAGCTCGCCCCAGCTCTTCTCAGCTTCTCTGCCTCTCAATGCACCTGCTGCGTGCTGGGCATGCAGCTCCTTTTATTCACTTCAGAAGCTCTGCCTCCGAAGGCTTGCTGGACCTGAAGAATGCAGGCTTCAATCAGGTCCACGAGGCTCTTTGCCCCCACCACCCTCCGTGTAAGGAAATGTATTGCTTCTGACACTGGATTCCTTCTCTTTTTCCTTCTATATACAATCACACTGAAACAACTAAATACATTAAATCAATAGCAAAGAGAAGCTTTACACATTCGCTGAGTATGCACATATGTGATCAAAAATACGACATTGTTACATGGCTTTATAAAAATGTCAACTACAAAACCAAAGAACAGTAAAAATTCAAACATCCCTTGTCTAAGGTGAGCTGTCTAAAGGAAGGTGGCTAAAAAGAGACCTCCTATAAAATACCTGCCAATAAATGTCTGATAGGTCATAGGCAGGAATGATTTTCTCTGGTAATTGTGGGTGGGTGGCTATTCACCCCATGCCTAAGAAGTGTAGGCAGCACTTACATTGTGATTTGAACACAACAGTTTTGTACCGTATCTCTACCGAAGGGTGCATTTCACTTCCTGAATGACCACTACAAAACCTTGGATAAGCAAGTGTGGCCAGTGTCCTGATTAGCTATTCCAGGGCTACTAGCCACGACCAGCCTCAGAAGAAATAAAAGCTCAACCCAGATTTGAGAAGGAGTCACAAGAAGAATTTCACGAGAGATGGTTTTGTAGCTAACTCACAACTTGGCCTCTGGAGATAGCTTCTGTCTCCAGCTTTGTCAAAGACAATGCATGATTTGGTTGGACCAGTTGACCTCTCCCTGTTTCACTTTGTCCAGAGCAGAGTAAAGATTAATGCATCTATTAGGGTACTTTGGACTGAAGGTGCCATTTATGGTTTCCCCATTTGGCAGATTGACAAACTCCAATGAGAGAAGTTGCAATTCGCTCACAGTCACTAAGATTCTGTGAAGTTAAGAACTGAACCCAAGAGCCCTGGATCCCGGTCCCATGGTTTTAACAACTTGAGCCCACTTTCACGAAGGTGAAACTGTACAATTCTTACACTAAATATGGGTATTTCTATAAGGCTCTGTTAAATTACATGCAAAAGAAAAGATGACTCAGGAATTTATCTTAGAAAAAACTCTACTTCTAATGTTTTATAATTATTAATACTTTTTTTTTTATTTGATAGTCTAAGTTTTCAGCCCTCAGGTGTCAACCTTGACACACCTTTGTGAGAGCTGGCTTTTATGGAAAAGAAGGTGCTTGTCTTTCCAATATTTTTCTCTCAAAAAAGGCAGCTCAGTCAGGTGTAATTTGGGCACATCAACCAGAATTAGCAGGCAAGTTAAGAGATTTAATATGGCTTCAGGGCTATTAAAAACCACCAATAAAACAAAATAAGAAGGGTGATGATAGAGAATCTTTTTGTTATTTGTCTGTATCAAGTGGGAACGCCCATAACATTAGTTATTCAAGGGAGTGTTTAAAAACTGTTTAAAGGGCGCAGAAAAAGTCATAAGCACAGGTAATCTAGCAGGCCTCATTTCTTCACCTGTCTAGTGGTAAATTCTCTGTAGACACTGACTTTTCAGAGATAAATTTACAAGCAATTAAACTGTCGATCCAAAAAAGGATGGCAGAATTCTGTTAAGCAAAATGTGGGAGGCATCAGGGCTGTGGGAAACCGAGACCCTTGAGATCATCTGAAGGCAAAAGATGTATTAAATGGCATGGTGTGAGGGCTTCCGACTAGTTGCAATGTGTTCGACAAGAGGAAACTCAACATTATCAAACTCAGAACACCTGGTACTTGGGATGCAATTATTTGCAGTGAGTGTACGGCTAATGCACCAGAAAAGAACACTGCCTAGGTTCATGGTCCATAGGCAAGGCTTTGAATGCACTAATTCACATAAGGCAAAAGTCAACTTAAGCCTTCAGTTAAAATTCTTTCAGCCAGCTTCTAATCTCTTCCCTTTGGCCTCTGAACTACCCACTTCCCATCAGGTCAGGAACCACCATATAATATGAGAAAACTTGTTCTAGCAGCATTTGCAGAAGTGCAACACCAGAAGTATGACCGGGCACTGACGGCCCATGGTAAAACATAGAGCCCTTCCCATCATCGGCCAAGCAGGAGCCAGGCATCTTTGAGTCAAATAAAGGTGTGCTCTGACATGAAGAAACATCTGTTCTCCCTTTCATAAGACCTAGGTAGTATTGTTCCCTTCACATCTTAACAGCACCCTCTCTCTGTCCTCAGATTTCTGCCTCGAGAACTTTGCTGCATCTTTCTGGGCTTCTGCCATAGCATCAGAGAGGCTGGGTATAAAGCAATTCCTGGGCTGACAGATCTTGGTGGTGCACATGACCTAGCTTAATTTCATTGCAAAACTGACAGACACCAAGTATGATTTATAGATATTGAGAACCCTGCAATTAAAAGCTGAAAATCCTTCCCAAATGGGGAGAATTTTTCCTTTGGGTTAAGCGAATTGTCCGGTGCATCAAAAGACGTTACCCTGCTCCAGAGACAGCCAGGAGGCATTTGAAATTCATCAAGCTCTGCTCCAGTTGCTGTCATCTTTGCTCATTTTCTCTTGTCCTCCTCAGCTAAGACCATCAAGGCAGTGAGTTACCAGCAACGTGACAGGTGGCTTGTGTGGCATGCTCCTGCTGGGCAGACCATGGGGAGTACCTTTATTAAGCTAAATTTGCATATTTGTTCAACTCCTCTTTATTTCCTTGTGGTCATTATGCAGAAAAATACTTTGTAGCATTAATCATGCCAAGCAGGTAAGGAAACAGTTTTCCCATCTCGTGATCATTCCCAAGTCAAAACCAAATAGTCCTGTCCAAAGAGAAACCACATTTTTTTCCTCCAATTTCAAAACTGTCAAATTTGGACGTTTGACCATTTTGAATGTTTTCCAGAAATTTGATGCAAGAATTCACCACAATTACCTCCTTCCTGTGAAAAGCTTCAATTTTGCTTCAGCAAGAAAGCCCTGCTTGGCTCCCATCACAACACTAGCTCTGACTTGCCTGCTGGTAATGGATGGAGCCTCTTCTCTTGGGTGAAACAAGGAAGCTGTTTAACAATGCTCAGCAACACACTGCAAAAGCAGAGGCCAAAAAATGCATAAAAATTCCTTGTTATATTGAATGTCTATAATGCAGGAGGTAATGAGCTAAGCTGGAATGTGGCCTAGACACTGAAGAATTTTTAATGGCAAGAGGTCTGCACATCAATTTTAGCAGTCACCCAAGAGATTGTTAATTTATGGATAACTTTTTGTGAACTGTTCAATGATTATGTTCCCTTGGGAAAGTGATGCAGTAACTGATACAAAAAGGCTTTGCTGCAGTAATAAATATATGCAGCAATGAAAGCTTTAGCTTTATTTACTTTTCTTGGGATCATAGGAAAGTCGGGCTGGAAGGGACCCCCCTGAGGTCACACAGTCCAGTCGCCTGCTCAAGGCGTAAGCCTCCATGACTAAACTATCCAACCATCTTCTAATAAGTGACATTTCTGCAGTGCATTGAAATAATATCTATCTAGCAACTCTAAGCAAACCAGACTTCTGCTGTGAATAGGTTTCCACAGCTGTTGTTTTGAGGAACAGCATCCTAGACCCCTTTTCCTATATGAGCTGCACCCTTTTCTTGCATCACTGCTGAGGTGAGATAAACCCACAGTCATGCATGCTGAAATCTGTCAGACCACCCTGAATTCTAGCTTTGTAATATTTCTCTATTTTTACAATAGCTCTTCTGACCAACTTGTCATGACAGAAGCCTGAGTCAATTAAAAATGCAGTGAGCAGAGGAAGCAAACAAAAGACGATCAACTGAGAAAGCAAGCCACAGACTACGGCCAAATTTGCTTCAGTTTCCTCAGGGTTGCTGGAATCCAGATTTCTTTCATCATGAAAGAGGCTGAACAGACCATGGCTTTGCACAATTCAAGAATGTCTTGTATCACACGTGAACAGGCACCCTTTTTTCTTTGGGAGTAAATAAATACAAATGCAAGCACCTACTCTGGATACCTCTAAGAAATCCTTGGATGCTATCTTGCTGGGGTGACCTGACCCCAGCTGACTTCCTGCCCCTGGGGCAGGGGGCTGAACCCAATGATCTTGCGAGGTCTTGTCCAGCCCTAAGGTCTATGAAATCTATGAAATAGAAAATCATAATAATTTTGCAATCCTTTAAACTATCCCAGGCTACTCGGTGCCAGATGTGACTGGTGATAGAAGTCTTCCCCCACAAACGCATTCCAGCAAGAGGCTGATATGCTTAGAGCATTTTATCTCATCGCACCTTAACTCTCCCTGGATGAGAGATTTCCCTTTTCTATCACTGTATAGACTGAGTATTTACTTTCAAACAGTGCAGGATAAACAAAATGAGAGTAGGATCAGAAACAGATTTGTGGCATTTTACAAGAGACAGAAACTGAATACAAACCACTCCTGGCAGCACAAAGCGTGATGTCCGACTGATAGGGTTTTGCAAAACCAGAGCTACATCAGATCTTGTCCATTTGGGGGATTATTGGAACAATAAGTATGTGCCAGGAAAATACAGCCTGAGGTCACAGGTTTTCTCTAGAAGATGGAACACACTTGCCCTCTCTCAGCCTCTTTTCCTGGAAACCCACAGATGCAGCAGCCTGCTTTCAAGTCAAGAGAACTGAATTTGCTTCCAACGGTTGGATCCAGCGGCATCCATTCCCGCTCAGGAGTGAATGCAATATGATCGCTCTGAAACACTCACTCACTCTCCTTCCCTTCCCTCCCAGTGTTCAATTTTTAACTGGGTTACAACAAGATATGTATTGCAATACTTTCTTGGAAAGTAAAACAGGCTCAGTTTGCCCATGTCTTTTCATGCCAAGCATTCCTACATTGTATGGCACTCATCTGAAGAAGCTCTGAAAGCCAAGCTGATTCTAAACCAATTCCCAAAGTAGGTGGCAACTGTGCTTCCTCTTATGCTTTCTTCGGAGGAAGAGGGTGACAAAGCGTTGACAACATTTTGAAATGTACATAAAAGAGGTTCCCTTTTCTTCACATACCTCAGCAAACATGACTGGAAAGCTGCCCACAGGTGGCAAGTCCTGAAGAACAATGACCGTGACCAAGAGTTCTCACGTACCTGTGGAACCAGCAAGGAAAGTACTATCCCAAAAGTGGCTTCGAAGTTGTCCTTAAACCAGAGGCCAACTGCATGGATGCAGCCCCGCACATGGATGATGTCTACCAACTCCAGTCGCTGCAAGCAGAACAAAATCCAACATAAGATGTGGCCATCCCAACATACACCACCCAAACCCACAGAGTGTTTTTCTGTCTCTTGTACTGCCAAGAGTCAAGAGGAAGAAGAACTAGGAAAGCTGGGCGTTAGTCAGTAATGGTCCAGTGTAAAATTACAGCTGGGAAACAAGACCCGCAGGATACAGCAAGTTTAATTTGGCTTCTCAGGTCCAAGTTTCAGCCTGAAAGTCATTCTTGGATGCCATGAATGCCATTCATGGCTGGTTTGCCATGTAGGAGGAAGGGATACTAGCTCCTGAATATCCCTCCAGAAGGAATATAAAGTCAACAGATCACTTCAAAGCAAGAATTCACTCAGTCTCTCCCTGAGCTCTTTGCCCATCTTCGACAGGAAGGGATTTCTCTAGCTCCCATACTGGGGGCAGGTGGTGAAACCTACTGGCCCAGTTCTAATGTGAACTACTGACACATGCAGAGGAATCCTAGTTTTTTCCTCCTGGGCAGGCAACTTTCAAAGGGAATAGTTAATCCATGCTCTCTGCATTTCAGGCTGATGCAGATTTACAAGTAAACGGAGGGGTGGGAAACAGAAGGGCCTGTTTTGTGCAGAGAAATGCAAGCGATCCATAAGGACAGCTTGGGAGTCTGTTTGAGCTCCACATACAACTGCTGGGCTTTGAGTGCAGTTCCTGAAGTATAAAGCTTCATAAACTGCCCACAAAAACAAAGTCAGAGTTAACACAACAAAGCAAACCCTACTTACTGCTGTCAGGCTCTAATAAGCACAAGACTTGACACTCCCACTCATTCAGCCTGGAAAGAAATACCAAAAATACTGAGATCCACTCAGGCACTCTCTAGTCTGCCGGGCTGCATTGCAGTAACATGCAGCAGCCACAGCTGATGTCAGACCCAGAGCTGGCCCCTGGCACTTAAATTCCCAGTTCATGCAGATTCACACCTTATAGACTAACTAAATTAGAGAGACAGAGAGAGAGAGAGATGAAGAGAGAGAAGCTTTCACAGACAGTCCAACATTAAATCTAACGTGGAAAGGAAAAGGAAATTTTAAAGTTTCTCATGGAAATTCTGAAATGTCTTTTAGGAAAGACCCAAACCACATTTTGGCTTGGCTCTTTGGAAGCAGGGAGTCTGGATTTGCAAAGGACCAGGGATTCTGGCTAGAAAGCAGTAGCACCAATGTTGCCAAATGGTCATTTTTGTCCCTGAAGACCCTAACTGGTCATTCCTGATCCTTTTGAGATTAAGGTGGATTTTTTCTCATGTGAAGGCAGCTTGCTGACAGTACTGCAGCACTCCCACTTCCTTGACAGAGAAACAAACCTAGGCCAAATCAACTGAGGCAGGCTGGAGGGTGAAGAATCAGCTGGTGTTTGTTTTTGGTTCTTCATCCACCCATCCTTAATGCTCAAAACTCCTCAACAGAAAACTGGGCACTAACAGTACTGCTTTCTTGGTGGGAGAAGAGGAAAATCAAGCTGATTCTGCTGCTGAAGGTCCATGCAATGGCACTATCTAATATTAAATGGTAATGTATTGCCATTCTACAGCACCTTTCATTAGTTGACCAGCCATCACAACCATTACCGCGTGGATCGTTTCAGAATGCAAGAAGAGGCAGGAAGCCAGAAAAAGAGTTGGCCTTCTTAAAAAGGGGGTGGGTATCAGTATGTAGCTTATCACCGCCTACACCCAAAGACTTTTACTCCCAGCTCTCCTCTAAATTCTCTAACCTCCCAGTCAGGTCCAAATGTTTCCCCTTTAGCATCCCAGCTTTCCTCTCCCCTTCTCTCCTCTCACTCCCAGCAGACTCTGCGAGGATTATTTGAATGGAGCCAGAGGCTCGGATTTGTGGGAGTTCCAAGTGTGACAACTTACATTTTAGCTATTCTGGGACTTTTTTTATTGTCAGTCCAAGGGCCAGCAAGTCAACTGGCAAATACATTTGGCAACCCTTTCCTTTGCACCTACATTACATAAAGTGGTAAAATGATGGCAAATCCCGAAGTGCTGCAGAGAATCCTGCTCCTTTCCTTGGGAACCTAACATATTACAGCATTAGAAGCATTAATGTTATCCCTGAGGTTGTTTTGGCTGTGGTTAACAGAAGGGGGTTTTTTTGAGCTCACAGTGTGTCACTGTGTACAGAACTCCTTTTCCCTTAAACGGGCTCATCCATCTAGTAAAACCTGGGAAGGAAATAAAGAGACAATGGACTTAATAAATGCTAAAATGGAATAGCTTGGCTGTAATTTAACTGGCCTTGATAGAATTTGTGCAGGGCTGTAGCAGCGGAATGCATCAAAGTAAATTATAGCTATTGACCTTTTACGAAGGCAAGGGAGGCCTATTAAAATGACCTATGATAGCAAAGACCACTTTTGAGTCAGCAGCTGTATTTTGCTTTGTCTACCTGCAATGGGCTTGTGGCGCTGCAGCTCCTTTTCTTTAGCTCCACTGAGGGAACACACAAGCTGTATTTTGATGTCTCTGGATTTTAAGAATGCACTACATTCTTAAATGTAATGCATCCAGGATGGGGGGGATGCATAAAGAGTCAGGGGATGAGCCTGGGATCTCTGGATCTAGAACCATGAGCCAACCCAGTCAGAGTTAACATACAGGCTTTGGACAGAACAAGGTGCTAGAGGAAGGGAGATAGTTATACCATGCAAGAACGTAAAATCCCTTGCTGAAGTCAGAGAAAGAAACACCTCGAGCCCCTAAATTCAAGTGCACTAAAACTTACTAGCGGGAATCAGTCTAGTTGCTGTTACCTGGAGACAATGCTGACACACATTGCTATGCATTGATATACACTGCTATGCACACATAACGTTGCTATACAATGCTATTAACCTCTCTCCAGAAGAAGGAGGTGTAACAATTGCTTGTCATACTGATACCCTAGTCTAAGAAAACACCCATTTCCAGCAACAGGCTTATTTCACACTCAACAAGTTGTTTCTTTGAAATGCCTTCATATTTCATCATTCCACTTCCTTCATACAGCAGCAAAACCCAGGGCGGCCGGCAGCTTGATGCCAAGTTCCTGACAGAGCGGAGGCCTTTTTTGTCACCTTCTATTTGTCATCCTCTGGATTAGGAGTCCCGGAAACAGCTGTGTCTTTGGTCTACTCGTGGGAGCGGCTGACTAGGAAACAACTCATTGTTTTTCTTCCTAGCTCAAAAGTGCGCTGGGATTGCCATGGTGCTGAACGCTCCTGTTGTTCCCCATGAGATTTGGGGGTGCTTATTTCAAATTAGACCTGTGCCTGCCTCTCATTATTTGTGAATTGGATAGAATAATGTTTACCTGCTTCACTGGAGAGCTGTAAGGCTTCCTGCTCCATAATAAGATACTGCCTTTCATCAGAGACTCTCCAGCCATTTTGCCGTTGGTAAGAGGGCCACAGATACCTGACCCCTGTGAGGTAGGGCAGTATTATCCTCATTCTTCTGATGCGTAAATCAGGCACAGAACAGGGAAGAGACTTGCCCAGGGGTCACACAGCCCTAGCTCTGCTGCTCAGTGCTGGGATCTGACCGTAAGGGATCTCTCCTTCGCTTCCAGCTCTGTGATACTTCCAGGAGACGTGCCAGTGGATTGCCAAGGCATGTTTTTGTTTCTCATCTTCCTAAAAGATGTCCCTCTGATGCATTTAAGCACGTCTGATACCCAGGCTGCAAATGCTTTGGAGCTGGGCTTGTCTAATCTTTGGGACAATGGAGCCCTGACTGGGGCAACTACATGCTACTTCAGTAAAATAAAGTAAAACCTGCACCATGCAATAAACATGCAATAAACACACTAGAACCGGGCACAACTACTGTTGTTTCCCCAACAGCATCAGCAACAGGAAAAGATTGCTGTGGGCAGAACAATTTAGGCCTGAACTGGTGGGAGACATCTGAGGTGCTGTCAACTATGGAGTACAATATTTGTAGGCTGATTATCAAGGTTAAAAGCAGCCTCTCATCACCATACTGCAGGTCAGCTGCAAAGGGAAAAGCTATACAGATTTCCTTCGCTTAATGAGGGTTCTGTGTGTGTGAATTCATGCTTACGCGATGACCCTTTTTATACCAAAAGATCATTACATGCAAGGTAAATTCACTCGTGTGTGATGGGTGTGGTAGAAGCCTGTAGTCAGCCACTTTGTGCAGTGCATTGTGGGAGTGACACGCATAAAATGTGGTCTCCTGTGTGGATCTGCGCTCCTCACTCGCTGTCTGCGACACGTGTTTCTGTGGTTGCTGTCACCATCATGGTAACATTCACCACCACCCTGTGCTTGTGTATACTGTCTGCCGTGGGTGAGTACCAACATTGTCTTGTAAAAGTGGTAGACGTGGGTCTGGGCGTCAGCACAGTCGAGGTCCTGGAACATATCCTTATTTGTGACATTGTAAAGTGGGCTCCCTTTACGTGAATTCAAGTTATGTGTCGTTTTCCAGGAATGCATGCACAGCATAAAGCGAGGGAAACGTGTACTAGTGACAGCTATGCAGTCAGATCCCAGTAGGCGATGCTCCCTTGGCAATCCTCGCTGGGGGGCCAGAAAGGAAACGCGTGTCAGATGAAACAGGGTTACAAGAAAACACCACACCACAAAGAAGGTATGTATGGAGTGATGGTACGCCACCCACATGACCACCACTGAGAAGATAACGTGACTTCCAAGCCTCTGCAGTGAAAGCCATTCAGAGACCAGATGCAACCTCACTCCCCAACATGCAGGATCCATGCTCTTCCCTTTAGCCGCTTGCCATGGCTGCTTGGCAGGATGCAATGCACTCTCCTCATTTCTCTAATTATCATATTTGTCATGTACGTGATCAGTGGGTGACAACAAGTTGACAGGTTTAATGATGTTCCTAAGCTGTGTACATAAGATCCCATTTGCTGTGGACACGTTTATTTTCAGAGGCATTTTGCTTCCAAGCTCACGAATCAGCCCAGCCAGCCAGCTGCAATTGATACATCAAGCAGCCTTCGTAAAGGAGTGCTCTGCATTCCAGCCGTCTAATTCTTGCTATTTGCCTAGAAGCTTTTTAACTTTATTATCCCCAAATGAGTAATGTGTGGGTAGAAAAGGTTCTGGGTGAACTCCCTTATTACAAAGCTGCTAAGGAGCACTGAACAGCATCTGCATTTGTATTTATAGCACCAGCTTTGGCATGAGCCTCCATTGTTTGTTTTAAGAAGTCGTGAAGATTTTCCATTCCCCTGAGTTAAACAAACACTGTCACTGTGCCAAGAGCTTGTTGTTACGTTCAGAAATGTGTGTCCAAGCAGGACAAGGCATGAATGGGTTTGTCCTGCTCTGGCAGAGGTGGTGTAGGCGTGCAGAGAGCCCGGTCTAGCTGCATGGGTGCTAATTTCAGCAGGTTGAAATCACATCACCGGCTTTACTACATGTGTTCTGCATAGTTTCCTCACTGAAGGCAAGACCTTAACAATGTCCAAAGCCAATCGCAAGATCTGACAACACTTTCTGTTAGAGCAGAGCCTGGCTCTGTCATTGGCGGTGACAATGTTTTATGCCTTTCGCATTGGGAGCTGGGGTATTTTTGACCCTTTGTACAGCCCCTTGTACAAGAAACTCCTGCTGTTTGAAAAGCTGCTGGGAGCTACCTGCATTGTCTACGAGCCCCTGTCCAGGCTAGCACTCCACTAGCTGCACAGGTCCCCCAAAAGTTCACACCACTAGGAGTTTGGCAGTCACACTGCTGGGAAGGGATTTATTCTCCGATGAAATTTTTCTTCGTGGGGGAAAAAAAAACATTTACAGATCAGCTTATTCATAAAAGTACTGAAAAAAATTGCTCCAGTTAAGTCTTCCTCAGCTAATCAGATGTTTAAAAAAAAGCTGTTTTTATTAGATTGCTTTTTTTTGCATGCAAGGCATGACTGCAAGCGTAAGGACAGAGACAGAAACAGCTCTCCTGTAGCAGGTGCCCCAATAGTTGATTAAAGACACAATAAATGAATGAGGACAGAGGGCGACCCGTAAAATAGGACATTAACCAATGAGCCTGCTGAACAAAAAAAAAAAGACTTCATTCTTGAATAGCATCTCCTCAGGCAATACTCACTTCCCAACTGACCCTGGAGAGAGAGGAGCACTGTAGCATGCCCTAGTAAACCTTTCTGGCAGACAGATCCCCAGGCAAGAGTTGCCTTTAACAGGTGAAGAAGGAGCCTATAAGCGAGGAGTTGGCAGATGAAATAAAAGGGGAATGTTACCTCTTTTTCCAGGGTCTTGTATCCACACAGAGTGTTAACAACTTCTCCGGGGACCTGTTAACAGAAGAACAGTTTTAGACTAGAAGCACTGTTTCGAGGAAAGGCAAAAGAAATCACAAGGGGTATGAAACTCTGCCCCCTTGGTTGGTGCCACCGACCTTTCAGCACAGTGCAAGGCAAACAGTTCAACAGTCTTTGGCTCGCACATCACTGGGAACGTCTGCCAAATGCCACCAAAGTTACCACCAGCACGCTGCACCCCAGCACCCTTTGAGAGTCAGAACTGGGACACCTCTGGTTCCACTTCTGGCAAATCCCAAATGCTTTGCTCAGTCCAGGCCCCGATGGCTTGGGGCTCCTCCCAGCCTTACATCTGAGAGCTGATACCACTCCTCCTTAGGGCAATTCCCTTTCCTTTCAAGCCATTGCCACTAGTTACCCTTATCCTTGTGTCCCCCTTAACCGTGTCTCTGCCCTCTTTGGGATTTTACCCCTTTGGGTATTTAGCCTGACCAAAACCAGCCAGTAAGAGGTCACCTGCAGTGCTTGACATATCTTTCTTTGTTCACAGGAGTATATGCAGCAGAGAAACAGATAAATGGCTTCCCTGTGGCAGCGGGCTCATGACGCCACTTGGATGACAGAGAAGGGAGACTGGCTTTCCTAGGCAAGCGAGGATGAAGAGTGGAGGCTGATCAGAACGAGGAAGGGGGACTTTGAGACAGCCAGGTTGAGGCAGCAGGGTGACCTGTGCTTTGTGCCGCTGTTGCTAGTTTTGTGTCAGGAAACAGAAAGGGGGTAGGGGGGAATTTTTAACTTTATGCAACATGTGAAACAGGTTTATGGAAGAGGTGAGAGAAAGTCACCACTTACATTTCATTCCTTCTATCCCCTTAATTATTGTTCTTACTAGAGTTGTTAAGAAAAGATTCAGGAAAATGAAACATTATACTTTTAAGGCAGGGTAAAAAAACTTCCAAGAAATTGTCTTATAGTTCTTCCTGCATGAATGCCATTAGTTGCATTAATAAAGCGCCCAAAGCCTCCGACAGAGATCAAAGCCCAGTTGAATTCAGTGCTTTATACGCATGAAGTATCAAAGTTCATATACTGACGAATTCACGATCTAAACTGACCAAGAAAAGGATAGGGGGAAGTCACTTACTTAAAGTAACACAGAAGTTTATAAAACACCTTTGGCCATTTAGTAAGGAATCTTTCTTATAGAAACAGATTTTATTTTAAACATTCCTGGAAGTATTTTGGCCCTGAAATGACAATACATGTGCTTTTGAGATTGATCCGACACTCCCTGAAGTCAGCAGCAAACTTTCAATCAATGTTAATGGTTTAAGAGCTAGGCACAAACGTGCTATAGAATGAGGGTAGGTGCCCTCATTACACAATTATACTAGGCTGATTGAAAGAAATCAAACCATCTTTTCCCTGTTAGTTACTAGAGGACTTTTGCAGTGGGGGCTTAGCAACTGGCCCAGGAATTATGAAGGCAGGGGTTCCTCACGAGTTGCAACTGCTTCTTCCCTGCTTCTGTCAGGAAACAGACTTTCTTATAGGGGTTTTTTTTTTGATAATTTTTATTCCTACAAAAACCAAAGAAGCATCAAAATAGCTAGGGGCAGCATTCAGAGAGTCAGCATGGAGGACTTATGAGCATGCTGACTGGCATGTAATTTAGCACCTCTCAGGATCCAGCCTGCGATGCATTTTGTTTGCTTATTTCATGGATCAACCTGGCGCGTTTCAGAAGGCACTCTGTCCCCAAAATGAACACCTTGAAAGCATGATAATTTTAGATGTAAGAAGATGCTGGCAACCAGTAAAAGCTCCTGGGTAACAAAACCAACTTTCCATGCTTTAGATGCACAGACATGAAAAGAAGTGTGTTCATTTGCAGTGCAAATTGTCTTCTCTGCCACAACACAGCATAAAAAGAATTGCACCACTGAAGAGATTTTAGCCATTAAGCATCAGCACATTTCTTTTCAAGTTGGTGGGCCAGTTATACCAATGCTACTTTCCCGCAAATCATTATTCCTACAATATGTTACAGCACGGCATTCTTGGAAAACCTGACTATTGCAGTTCCCAGTTATCTACTGCTAAGCTGCCTTTGTGCAACAGACTGAACAGAGTTAAAAGAGGCTAATATGACTGCAATGATCACGGAGGTGTTTGTGCACGTTAACAATTGGGTGAAACCCTGGCTTTCCTTAAGTATGGGGCAAAACTTCTATCGGTCTCTGTGGAATTCCTGATTGCACCTTTTGGCCCGGGTCTTATAATCATTTTGATAGTGTAATGAGTGCATGCAAATATAATGAGTGCCTATGTTAAGGCTCTATTATGCTGCCCGACAGGTATCTGGGAGGCTTTGTGTAACTGAGAACTGAGCCCTTTAAGTCCCTCTTCAATTACAATTTTGTAACCTTGGTGTCCCACCCGCCGTGCATGAATGGCTCCTTTCCCTCCACGCTGTCAAGCCAACTGTTGTTCAGTAGAAAGTATTCTGAGCAGCCACAAAATTATGGCAGGGTGCATGGGTTTGCCCAGGTACTCAAGAGCCCCAAAAGACTCCCCCCATCATCCTCAAACCCTACAATGAGGGCTCTGTAAATGTGCTCTTCTGCTTGGGCACAGCTTTAGGGCATTTCCAAGCAGCCGACTGCATGACAAATATCATTTTTGTCTGTGCTTGATGTGTCCTAGCAGAATGTTCCCAAGAACATACCCATGGATCCGATGCCTGCCATCCTCCAGAGAATGTATGGCAGAGAAATGCAATAGTAAAACAATTAAAATTGGCTGAAACAGGAACTCACTGTACAATGCATTTGTACAGCTCCCCCTCCCATTTGGGGCACGGAGGCAATATATTAATACTGTTGCTTCTGTAGAGTTCATTAGAATGGGCTAAATTTCTATGTCCGAAGCAAGGTTTGCTGGTTCTTAAAATATCTTTGGTTTTTAGAAGAATGTCTAAGCACATTTCTATCCAATAATCTTTTCTTTCTTTCTTTTTTTTTTTTTTTTTAAAGAAATCACATTGGCATAACTCTATTAAAGCTCCTAGGGCTTGTTCAGAGGTTTCATTTTTTTGGCTGTATAAATAGGTCACCAACTGATCATTTAAGAGAAGCAAGAATTCTGATGGGCAATATCTTTTACTGGACCAACTGCATGGTTGGGATAGATACAGACAAGCTTTTGGGTATCACACTCCCCTGCTTCATTTCATATTTATTTACCACTTCATTTTCTGGCTCCTTCCAGCTTTGACTCAAATGACTCAGTTCATCCCTCTTTCCTGGTGCTATGAGGCCATTAGCTCAGCAATGACTTCATGACGCCAGTTCCTGCTGGCATCAAATTTTTCTGGTACATTGATCCCAATCCAGCCTGCCTTGTTTTTAAGTGCATCTGTTACCATTCTTTGATTTCATCTCTGTCAATCACTTCTCTCATTCTGTTAAGCAGCTATTTTAATTTCCTCAAACACAATGACCTTGATAGATAAGGTATGGGAGAGACAGGGATTTTCAAAAGGTGTTGTCTGCCTTGTGTTATTACCTCATTATCAGAGATTGCAAATAACAAGCAAGCTGGCCAACAATGGCCTGAAAGTAATTGACTGGTCTCTCTCAGTGAAAGGAAACGTAGAATTTACACTCACAAGCACAGTAGAAAAGGAGAGATTGCTTTCATGAAAAAAAGTTTGAATTCTACATTACAATACCCTCCAGCCTCTGCCAGCATTTAGACAACAATATTTTGCAGCTTTTACTAAGAAATGTGCTCTTGTTTATAACTGCATATTAAAAAGGAAGTACAAGGCTCAGAGATGTGGGATCTACTCTCTGCTTTGTTCTGTGCGACTGCTCACTTCCCTGCTGTGGGTGTGTTTCACCATCTGCAGAAGGAGGACAGACAACATGACCCATCTTAATGTGAGAGCCCGATTCTCTACCTGTGTACACACAACCTCTGCATCATTAATGCCACAATTACAGGCCTTAGTCACGTAAATACATCACCACCATTCTAGCCCTCCAGACTGAATTAATTCTACCTTAATGTCTTTAAAGCGCTGAATCATTATTGGATGAGTCCATAGGATGTCCAGGTGGTAGGTATCTATCTCCTTGCTTTTTGGAGGGACTGTCCATGTCTACACAAGATGTTTACTGCAGAGTTAACTAATTAGCTGCGCAGTAAAACATCACCATCTATACATGCAGTGCTATTACGATGGAGTAAGCTAATTAGTAGGGCTGTGCGAAACAGAAGCATTCAGCTTCAACCAGCATTTCAGCATTTCGATGGAACAGTGTTTTGTTTCGACTTTTGTTTTGAGTCGAAAAGGCTGTTCTGTTCTGCTGAAACGTTTTGCTGTTTCAACCCCGTTTTGACGTTTCACCCATAGAACAGAATGGGGAAGGTGAAAACAGGCTATAACTGTCATTTCTGGCCTGATCTGGATGAAACTTGCAGGAATGATAGCAACTTCTGAAGGTATGAAGCATGACGAGTTTCAAGAAAATAGGTGTAGGGGGTTCAGAGAAACTGCACCCCAAGGTCTCGAGAACAAAACTCACGTCACATGTAT
>JAGPOW010001890.1:3580947-3612916 GCA_030014935.1 Caiman crocodilus | reverse complement strand
AACTCAGAAGATCTCTTGCACACAGGGGAAATATGTGGTATCATTTTTCTAAAGCAAAACAGCTTTTGGTGTCTCTACGTGGCACAGGGCAAAATGCCAGCTCACAAAGAGGGAGAAGTAATACAAGAGTAAGGTGTGCTCAGGCAGACCCATGAGCCGCTTAAATTGCACAACTAATTCAAAGCCAGACAGATGGTCTTGCTAGGGGCAGTGATAAGAAGGAGATTAAAAACAGGATTCCCTCCAGGAGGTGTAAAAAACCAAACACAATACATCTCCAAAACTGGACTATCTAACTGCAGTGTGTAGAAATGGGCTGCCCTGGGAGCCTTTTCAGGGTACGGGAACACAAACAAGTTACCATGTAATAAGTGAGGAGACAGACTTATAACACAACTATAATATGCCTCTGTGATAACTGCCCACGTATATATTCTTACCCTGCAGTAAGCAGGAAATAGCCCAGCCTTTAACAAAACGGAGGTAAGGTCCCTCACATTCAACATAGGAGAGAACATGCACACAAGACAATGAGTATAAACCCATTAGTTTGCTGTATGTTTGTGTAATAATTCATGTAACATATTTATATGCCTATTTACTGAGCGGCACTCACAGTGTCCTGAGCTCCAGAAGCTGCCAGAAACCAAACAGCAGATCAGCGTATATGTTGCTAAGCCTGGCACATTGGTACGTAGTTAGTGAACACAGCAAGCTAGAAACAATTATGGCCATGTGGTTTCCTCTTACTATTTGCATTGTGTACAGAGTGAAAGACAATGCTGTTTATTCCAAAGACCTGCGGTGCTTTCAGGATACAGTGCGTTTTAAAACCAGAAGCCACTGCTTAATGGCCATTGTAGTGTGAAAGCGACCCCTTCCTCAGCTTTACTCCATTGATGTTGTCTTTGAACCAGAGGCTAAGATAGTTCCATTCATCATGCAGCAGCGAGAAAGAGATTTTCAGATGATGACCGAAAGGCAGTAAATTACAAAGCAGAGCTCATTTGATTTCCTCCCCCCACAAACAGAGCAGGACTCCTCCACAATAAAAATGGGTGAGCTTTGGGGAGCAAAGAATGCACATTAATTCTGGATTACATAGGCTCATTTCCTTAGCTTATTTAGAAGCATAAAGCCACTGTTTTCTGTACAGATTTTTGAGTAATTTGGTGAATGAGTGACATGGGGATTTCATTATTTTAGCTCCAATTTCACTAGCAGGATCTGCTTCCCTTGCTCCCATCTCCACTCCATCAGTGAATACTCATATACAGCTGGCTATTTCTAACTATATCAAGCAAGGCACTTCAGGTTCACATAATCTGTTTCATTTTATTGTCTTTCCCTTTCTCCTCCAACACGCTGATTGAGCAAAATCCTTATGAAACCCTAAGAATCTGCTTCCACCTTTGAAGACTCCCTTCCTGTGGTCTCATTAGCATTTTGAATACAAGACAGAAGGATGAACCCTCCTAACTTCCATTTCTTGCTCTAGGAAAGAACGTGTGCAGCAACTAAATTAAATCAAGAGATTAATTTCTCTTCTCTATATAAATCCATACAATTTGAGGGGGATCATGAACCTCATGGCAAATGCAAAACACATATGGGTAGATACAACATATACATGCATGTTCTTCACATATCTATTCTTTCTCTTTCTTCACCCATACCTCTTTATGTTTAGCGGAAATTGCTTGACATGACTAAGTGCTGCAGGTCTCATACTACATTTGTTTTGCCTTTGACAGCCCAAGGCTGACATTCTAGGATTTTCATGTGTGTGTTTACCCCCACCCCATCTACACAAAAACCTCTTAGCTACATGTCTATGGACTTGGGATTTTGGTTAATTGTTGTATTGTGCTTTGACTTGAGTTCCTACCTGCTTACTTTGCCAGGTGGAAGCAACCAAACTGTGTGTAACTGAATACATTTATACAGTCCTCTTTTGCTGGTACACAATGCCTGATGTCTACTGTCCAGCCTTTCTATGGATCTTTTTCCCCCAGGGCTAAGTACAAACAGTCAAAAAGCCCAATGCTGAATTGATTCAGTCTTTGCAGATTAGTCTATGCTGCACAGATTGAAATAATAAGCCAATGAACGCACATTTGGTTTTGATTCAGGAAACACAGTCACATGCTTGCTGTGGCTCAAGCCAGAAACTGGGGGGCACCAGAGTATGCCTGCCAGCGGCTGCCAAAGGGGAGGGAAGAAAGAAAGCCCTGCTGGAGTGGAGGGGTGTGGCCAGGCCATAGCCCATGCTCTACCTGGAGGCGATGCAGGGATGTTGTGGCATTGAATAAATAAGAAGTTGAACATGAATAGTTCTTTCTCTGAAAAACTATAAACTGAAGAAGTATAAACATGGCATGGGCTGTGTGTTCGCTTGCTTGTTCTGCTGCTTCCCAAGGTCTCTGGGATTTGCCATCCACAATCAGAACAGCAGGACTCTGCAGGGTTGCTCATCACTTCTTCCTGCTTTAAGGTGCCTCTGGGATTTGTAGTCCACAGCCGCAGCCAGCACTAAGTAAGCCAGCAGGGCAGGGCAACTCTGTACTTGGGGAAAGGTGAGTTTAACCCTACTCCCTGGCCCCAACCCCCAGTTTGGGCTCAGGACCAGAGGGGCAGGGGCTGAAACGCATGCTGGGATGCTGGGGGACTCTGATTCAACTTAAACCTGGAAGGGGTCTGGGACAGAAGTTTCACAAACTGGTTTGACCTAAATCAGTTAAGTCTGATATTACTTTCAACCAGGTTTATTTTAAACTAGTTTTGGCCATTTTGCAACTGGTGTATGTGCACTGAACTTCTGTTCTGTCACAGGTTTAAACCACTTTCTGGTCAGTTAAACCATTTTATGTGTAACTTTTGTCCCTAGCCCAAGAGACAGACAGTCAAGGGAGGAGATGCTGGTACACCCACAGAAAGGAGTAACATGAAGGTTTTATCATTATTAGCTCATTTTTCTACATAATGATGAAATGACTCAAGATGCACTTGAGATAGATGGCTCTGGTGTAACACTGCAGCTGCCATATCTCTGTTCAAATATGCGAAAAATCTATTGTGGATTATTAGAACATTTTTCACTCTGCCACACAAATAACGTACTTCAGACAGGCAGATTGTAAATGCTGCTCAACAGACAGGTCATTTCCCTCCATTGCTGTGCTCTTTTAAAAGTAAACAGGGGCAAGCACACCCAACATATCGTTCACAAAAGCACCATCATCAATCTGATTTACAGTGATGCTTTCCCCACTTTCTGTAAGGGTGTGGAAAACAAGGAGCATCACTGCAGCTGCTTTTTTTACATTCCACCCGAAGATTTTTCTAATGCTGGAAGGTGGCAGTGAAGTCTAATAACTATTGACAGAGCTCACATTAGATTTAATTATGTTCTTTGGCTCTGCTGTTTGACACGGGCCTGAGTGACTGTTATTAGGCCTGCTTCATGTCAGAGAGAAAGTGAAGTAACAACCCCAATGAATTTATTATGAGCCAGTTGCACATGGAAGCATAAGATGTTTGCTCTTTGCAGAAAGGTTAGTGTATTGCTAGCTACAGCTACTGCAATAGCGAAACAGGTTTGTTTACTTTCTATCCTCAGTTTCCTATTTGGTAAAATGGGGAAAAGATGTTCCTAATTCACTAGCACGAAGAACAATTTGGAGCGTTTGGCTTTTTAAGCAATGACTTTATTGTAGTGTTCTCATATTCAAGTGAAGACGTAAGAACAGCTGCCCCATAGTGTCAGCAAAGTAAGTGGACATACGCATGTCTCGATTTGCATGTTGAATAATTATACCTGATAGTTTCGTAGTTTCATAGTAGTAGTTTCATAGTAGCTAGGGTCAGGAGGGACCTGAACAGATCATCTAGCCTGACCCCCCCAAAAAAGAAAAAGAAGCAGGCAGCTCTCAGTCCAGGTGGCTTATTCCCAGTGCAAACCTGGAATCCATTACCACATAAAGCTTTCATGGGCTTTAATGCTGATGTGGGGTTTACAAGTACTGCAGGATTTTGTATGCTGCAAAGGCCATACACATAATTTACCCCAGGTTCTCACTCAAGCAAGCTGGCTGTGTGCAGCACATTAGATTTGCCAAGACAAAGTTCCCCTGACTGAGTGCTAAAAACGATATATATCAGCAGCACCTCATTAAAATGAGACACAAGTTTTGTTTGAGCTATGCGTCTTATTTTATGGCTAACCACCAAGCATACGTTTTATAATATTAAAGAGTCTAGCTGCCTATTCACAAACCTATACAATACAACCTGCAGATGTCTGATGAAATGACTCATTTTGGGGAATAAAAATATTCCAGATTCCATCCTCAGTTAAAGCAGCCACTTCCCACTAACACATTTCAATGCATTCAGATGATCTTCTGAAGGTCTTATCTTTTGCAGCTCATTGCCACAGGAGGTGGTGGAGGCAGATGGCATAGCCAGGTTCCAAAAGAGACTTGATAAATTCATGGACGATAGATCTATTAATGGCTGTTGACCAGAATGGTTGGAGAAACATCTCCAACCCAATGATGGTGGATGCCATGGGTAGCACTGAATAGGGAATAGACCACTCTAGAGATATCTGGTTCAATGCTCTCCCTCTATAGCATCCACTTCTGCTACTGTTGGAGACAGAATACTGGGCTAGATGGACCACTGGTCTGACCCGGTATGGCACTTCTTATGTTCTCTATCTTGTGAATACACAAGGGTAGGGCAAAACTGATTAGCTTATTACCACCGTTTTTATGGTGGTCCCATCTTGGAGGCCCCAGTCAAGGGCCGCAGTTTTACTGTGCTGGCCACTGGACAAAAAACAGGGGCTCTAGTATTACAAATACTTAAGTTACTTTTCTCTGCATGCGTGCTACTACCCTTATCTTTTAAGCAGGAAGGTTTTCCCTCACGTACTTCTTTTTAGATTCACCAGGTAGTGCTAGCTTAGTGCTTCTCAACCTTTAGAGACTCAAGATACCACCCCCACCAAAAATGGCAACTCCAACTTTCACACTTTTTTTTTGCCCACAGAAAACATATAGAGCATCTGTTCTGTTACAAAGAACTCAGCAAAGCCCTGAACCGCTCAGAATGTTTTTGACCCTGTGGATTCCTATGTGAAATGTCAGGGTTTATCTCGTGACTCATGCATGGGCATTTGCACACATAACAATTCAAGTATTTCATGGCACTCTATGGCACCCTTAAAAGGATCTCGCCCTGGTAGAGAACTGCTCTGCTAGCGAGTGGATCTTTTCATTGTCTCGCTCTAACTCCGCAGGCACCAGCCCACGTTGAATATCTTAATGTTACAAAAAGCAACTATTAAAAAGCATGCTTCATCTCCTGGTGGGATCTTTTAGTTACTTCTTCACTTCCATTGTTTGAGCAACATTTTGGTGTGAGGGATTCTCAAGAGGTTTTTCTTTTCTCTGCTTGCATAGTTTGGGCTTCTCAGCAGGGTAAATAAGCTCCAGCTGAGCTCCATGCTGCCACAGCTATACTGCTACTGGTATCCAAGCAAGCCTCACATCTCTCTCTGTTTGTACTGCAGGCTGCAGAGTAGACATACCCTGATAGAAGAGGGACTGAATCTCTCAAATGGCAATCTCAGACTGCAGGGAATATCAATATGTTTATCAATGTTACTCGACTCTTTTCAACTCTCACTCTATTGGCAATTAGAAAAGAAAACATGAATTTCTAATGCCGGTTTCAGTTGCAGGCAGAGGACACTAATCAGTGAACTGATTGAAGACTGGCATTGTTTTTACCACTTATTCACATACCAGATTTTCATTCATAATTAATCAAGTACAAATCTGACTTTTGTTAAAAAAACATGAGGATCTATTTCAGGTACATTTTTCCTACATGAATATCTTTTTGTGGGAATCACATATTGAAATGAATATTCATGAAAATTTCCCAGGATAAAATATTGGGCTAATACTGTGGCTTGGTATAATATAAATCCAGACCATCTTATTTATGAATATGGAGCCTGGGGAAGGGTGTATCTTCATCTGAGACATTCAGCACTGGCCAGTGCCAGCAATGAAATACCTAAACAGGTGAACCAACTGTCTGATCCAGCATAGCAATTCCCTAGTTATTGCTGATTGCTAACACAGATATACCACATCAGTATTCAGAGCAGAGCAGAAGCTTTTGCAGTAAAGCAAAGTTGGTTTGGGGTATGATTCAATTATCACATTTCTAGACCAGCAAGAGCTCTAGTTTGAGTGTAGAAGAGCTGACAGAAGCACAAGCAGTGTTTACTGGTGTGAGTGGTCTCTGTGTCAATGCTGTGATCAAGAGGGACAATTTCAGCACTGGTATACCAGTACTAACTTCACTCTAGCCAGCCTGGGGACAACTGGCATGGAAGTCAGCATGGGCTAGCAGCTCCAATATGTACCAGGGTTTCCTTTGGATACATCTGGTGTGTCCCACCACATGTGCAGTACTGTTGGTACCAGCGCTAGCTAGCTAAGGGCCCAGAGGGTCTGGCAGCTCCCAACCTAAATCTTTTCTTTTTATCCCCTGGGAATCCAGTTCCTCAGCATACATAGGCTGGTTTCACCTCCCAGCCCATACTGCTTGATTATCAGGGACGTCACTCGCACAGAAGCACAGGCATTTTAATAGCGCTGAACATCAAGCCACTGCCATCTCCTCTTCTCACCTCCCTGGATTTTTATTCCAAATAGCCCCCTCAGCCACAATTTATCGGGTTTCAGGTAAATTTTCAAAGCTCCCTATAGGCATCAGGCATCCAAATCCCCTTGAAATTGATAGGAACTGGGAGCTCACAGTCTTTAGTTGGCTCCGAGAAAAAAATCTCAACCTAAAACTCAGCTGCTGCTTGGTAGCAGAAGTGAACACTCATAAGACGCTGGTACTAGGTAATGTCTTTCATTCTTGTCTCAGCTCACCATGCAATCCAAGAGCCTGTTCAAAATGAAACCCCAACATGCCAGCATAGTCACTTGAAAAGCAGAGAGACTCTCCCACAAGACCATCTTCCACTCTTTTTTTTCTTTTAAGTGCTGCTGGTAGAGAAGCATGAGGCCAAACCCCAATTATGACTTGCAGCAGTGGTGCCATACACCATCTTATCTGGAGTGTATGAAGCAGCGAGCACTCTGGTTCACTGATTGTTCAAATTATTTCTGAAACATTTGGCAAGTCCCTCCGCTGAAATGAATTTCCTCATCCTCACAGCACTGGCTCAACTATAGTAGAAGCTACTTTCCCCATCCCACTTAGAGCCAAACCATTCCCAGGCCTGTTGAGTCAAAAAGCCACCAGACTAGAGCATCTCGTGTTTGATTAACACTTGCTCAAATTGGATTCCATGCTGGAAATGCTTTTATTTTTCTGAAAATATGATGGGCAGAACCAAGTGCTCTGGGCTGATTATATAGCGCAAGCTGCTGCCAGAGATAATTTATAATCAAGTTCATCGTGGTGTTTTTATTTTGGTTTGGGAATGGCCCAGTTCTTATGTGGCCCATCATGAATGCTAATGTGAACAAGGAAACATTTCCTGCCAAATGTAGCATCTTGTGACACTGGCAAGTATAGCAGTGATAAGGTAAAGGATGGCCTCGATGTTTATCTCATGCAGATCGAACAGCTACCCAGAGTCCTGCCTGGATTCAGACCAATCACTTACAAATGAAAGGATCAACCTGCTATATATACAGACAGCAAACTGAAAAATGAAGAGTTTTCAGCTGAAGAAAATACAGAAAATCCTACCATTTTTCTAAATTCCCCATTGAAGAAGTATATATATATTTTAAAAGCCACCATTTTATAAAAAGCTCCAGATCTGTAAGATGTTTCAGTTTGTCGAGAAGGATTTTTTTACTGCAAGCACTTCTGATCAGTCAAAAACCACTTTTAATCAAAGTTAATATGAGGGAAAAGGTTTCAGGCAGTCTATTTCTATATACCACAGTAATTTTATTCTCTTGTCCTGCCCTAATACACGGTATGTGAAGTCTTACTAAGATTTGTCTGGGAGATGAGAACACTTCAGTTATTACCTGCTAACTCAAACCACCAAAAATAAATTTATCCCCATTTCTCTTTCACTTACAAGGTTCTGGCCATGAGAGAAAGTGGTTGGTGTATACACTCCATCATCACTTGTATAGGAGTTGCTGGCTAAGCCACTCCGACAACAAGGTTTTGCAGTTCTGGAAGTGCTGCTCAATATTTCAGGCCTGATTTTCAAAACCATTGTGTACCCTTAACTTTATAATGAAGTGAGTAAGAGCTGCTGGCATTGAGTATCTCTAAAGAAAACAGGCTTAGGTGTCTAGCTGGAGACCCAGAATTAGAGCTCACCTTTGACATGACTTCTCCTGCTCGCATGCCAACCCATGCAGGGAGGGCAGTGGCAATTTAAAGCAGGTCACTTTTGGACAAGAATAAACAAGGAAGGGAGAGAGCAATCAATGTTTTTTGTTGCAAAAATTCGCTCTCAGAACTCCTTTAATTTCAGAGAACATCTATCAAATACGTCAGGCATGGGACAGAACAGGAAGGGGTGGAAATCCAAGAAGCAGAGCAAAGACAACCTTTATGAATTAACGAGCATAGAAAGCCTCCTGGGTAAAGAAACATGCACAACAAGAGAAGCCATTACGCCCTTCTAACAAGTGAACCATGCATGCACAATATTTACGGGTTGTTTAGAAAATGAAGAGAGCATTCCTTTAAAATAAAGATCTTAATTATGAATGATGCCACTGCTTGTGAAAAGAGGTGACTAAGCAGCTTGCACAGGAGCTACGGGTGGTAGAGAGAAATAATGCAAATCCCTCACTTGCCGACCTCTGCCAGCTCACCATAGTGCAAATATGAAGCCCTGTAAACTTTTGGACTCCAGGGTTCCCTCATACCGCTCAACTCTGCATCTCAAATCTGACTCATGTTACTCCCCGCTGTACCAGTCCTGCCCTCCTTCATCACACTGCAGCAGACAAAATGCAGGCTGGAGATTAGGAAGGACTTTCTAGGAGGATGGTTAAGCGCTGAAACTGATGACCTAGAGAAGCTGCAAAATCTTCATCCCTGGAAGTTTTCAAGAATAGGTTAGATAGATACTTGGCTGGGGTGGTTCAAACAGGGATGAGCTTGCCTTGAGCAAGGGGCTGGACTAGATGCCCCTCATGGGTCTCTTCCAGCCCTACTTTCCTCTCTGATCCTATGTTTGCTAATTACTTCCATTCCAAGCTCTGGAACCTCCCAGTCCTTGGCTTGCCTTGAGCAAGGCTGCTTTAAATTAAACATGCGAGCCACCTTGTTAGCAAAAGCTGCCTAAGCGCCTGTATAACCACAGCCTAAGAGAGAACTAAATTCATGTTTCTATTTAGTTTCATCATAACGTCATGGATTATTGTGTGTCTTGACTCTCAGCCTTCCTCAAACCCCATATGTTTTGCACCTACCGTTCCCTGTTTTAGAGATTATGAAAGTGAAGCATAGTGTTTGAGGGCAAGATTTTCTATGGTGACTAAAGGGCCGATCAAAAATACCCCTGACTTTGAGACTTGTATCCCTGAGATACTTAACACTTTCTGAAAATCCCTCCTTACATCCTCCAGGTCCCACACTGACTTTTTGGAGGTGCTAAGCATCCCCAAGGGGACCGTAAGTACATTTCATAGGAATTCATAGGAAAATGAGGGTTGGAAGGGACCTCAGGAGGTCATCTAGTCCAACTCCCTGCTCAAAGCAGGGGCAGCCCCAACTAGACCATCCCAGACAAGTCTTTGTCTAGTCAGGTCTTAAAAACCTTCAGGTATGGCGATTCCACAATCTCTCTAGGTAACTTGTCCCAGTGCTTTACTACTATCCTAGTGAGAAAAGTTTTCCTTATATATAACTTTTAGCAGATTGGAAGGTAGAGGCCAATGTCAAGAGAATCCAGATGGTACAACTTCCAGCTATTAGCATTTAGATCCTTCTTCTTCTAGTCATGCCTTTCCCCCTTCATGTTTCCTATCAGATGAACCTACTAGGAGGGTAACTGATATTACTAATCTCATTATACAGGCTGTAGTCTATTTCTGCCTCTAAGTGCATTTTGGCACAGTCCCCGGTACTTGAGTGTTAGTATTTTAGTCACTAGAAAGGCTATTTTGTTAAAAACAGATTGACACCCAAGCCATTTCATAGCACTTTGCATATTCTCAGTGAAAAGGGACTTCATTAGAGTTAGCTGTTCCTTTCAATTTACAATTCCTTTATGCATGCATGTGGTAGTTTATGAAGGGCTGAGGTATAATCGCTGTAACACTGTGCATTTAAACAGAACTACATATGTATCCTCAATATTAGTTACAATTCGAGTAAGTCTCATGTTCATACCAGTTTCTCACCAAGTTAAAGTAATGTGCCATGCAAGTACCACACAGGAAATGCTTTACTCACCACAGAAATGCAGCCCCCTCTGGGGTGATCTGTGGCAGCTGTTCAGCTGCACATGGCAACACTGCACAACAGGTTAACACAATAAGTTCCCTGCTATACCATGCAACTCAAAGGAGCTGTTACCAAATGGATTTGGGAAAAAACCTGTATCCAGGAAGTGTGAATTGTTTCACAATGACAACCCTACTGGGATACACCAGTCTGGCAGGATTTACAGAGACAAGAGTGCACTTAATGAGAGATCCAACCTGGTCCTTCACAAATGGAGAGTAAACTCCCAAGGTTAAGGGATTGCAGACCTCCAATTATTACAGGCTTCACTGATTTTCAAGTAAAGACTAATGACATTATTGAGTGCCTCTTTTAGGGACTCTTAGCATGGTCTCTTGGATATTATAGAAGACTTCCTCACTAGACTGATGTGCATAAGACTCCTTGTGCCTTATCCTATACGTAATGGAAGTGCCTATGCCCCTAGAACTTCAGTAGAAGTGACAGTAAAGCATGCAGCCAAAAAAGGCCTGGAAACATTAACTGCTTAGGAGCAATGTGTGAGCTTATCCCAGGTACAAGCTTTCCTTGGTGAAGCTTGAATTGCAATACCCAAGGCACTAGTTGTCTAGCATTTAATTGATTCATTAGGGAAGTTTGAGTATTTAAACACACCAGTATTTTTAGCGCACCATTCCCTACCTCCATGTCTTTCTTGGCTTAATCAATCCCTCCAGGTGGCACTAGGGCGTTGTAGAGATCCTGAGTTGGGTAATGGCTGGCACAGACATGGTGAGCTTACACTGTACAAAGATGACACAAAGTCATGGCGCATTAGGACCGCCTGTACCACTTGTGTGGGGCAACCCTGAATGTGGAGGAGACCACGAGAGAGCTCCCAGGAGAGAGGTGGAGCAGACAATAGTGGTCAGAGAGATGCCTGGCAGCCAAAATTCAGACTACTTGCCACTCAAGCATTAGCACATCCATTTCCCCTTCTACTCAATAGAGACAAGTCTCATTACCAGTGTAGGGTTAATTTTTGTACAGCACTTAAGAGATCCTTGCAAAAGAGGCACTAGAGAGAATGGCATGAGCTTCCTAGCCAGCTGCAGCCTGGGCAGGGTTACATCAGGCTGTTTGAGAGGAGCTCAGCAGACGTGTATTACTAAGTGATACAAAACACTTGCACATGCAGCTCCACATAGACACATCATCTTAGCAGCTGATGCACAACATTAGGCTGTGTTCACCAGGACATATTGGGCCTGGAATCAAGATCAACATAAGGGAACAGCAGAGATGCATTAGCCTCCTGGGGGTATAGTCACCACCAAGGCACTGATTGCAGCATTGCAGTTGAAAGTTTCCTGCTCTTATTGCTGCCTAGAATAGCTCCTTGGGACTTCAATTTAGGCAGCTCTGAGAGCTACCTTTAAAAATTACTACCACTACAACTCCTCCAGCCACCATGACCCACCTATTATTGTCAGTACCACAGAAATCCTCCCCCTACTGCCCTGCCATCCCAGTCTTCTCTTCAACACGATGCCTTAACCTGCAAATGGGCAAACAGGCATGGCCTACCATGTTTAATCTGTTATAAAAGGGCCTGAAAAGTTATCTTTTTTCAGCCTGTTTTTACATCCTAGAAACTTTCATTCTGCTGTCCCCAGATTTTGGCTCAGGTCTTAGGAGGAATTTTCCCTGTTTTAACCTTCAGCTGAAATAGCAGGAGGTGTACAATGCTGAACAAAAACTAGTTTTAAGCAGTCTGAGCTAAAAACTACTTCTCTTCTTATTTAAGTAGGTTCTGCTGGTGGTGTAATGCTACCCATTCTCCAGTCTTACCCATAAACCCACAAGAACGAAGAGAGACACTTCCAACATGGACACCATTTTCAGTGGGCAGGTAGCAGCTTAGGCCACGTGCATGCTTCATAAAACAGAAAAGGGGGCATAAACCCTGTCTGATCCCCACCACAAATATCAGATAGTAAACAGATCTGCCTGGAACAGAGAAAAATGCCTTTGTTGAAGTGTTAGGGAGCAAGCATTATAGCATGTGTGCAAGCAACACTCGATAACCTGGGGTTACAATATTAGTGTGGGATGTGGAAGAGCCAGGTTCAAGTGCTTGTTCTGCTTCATTTGGAGCAATCTGGAATAAAAGACTGTACTTTGAATCACGCAGAGTAGGTACTTGAAACTGTGTATGTGTGCATGTCTCCATCACACACTCTTCTGTTTCATAAATCCATTCCAGAAGTCACTTAAAGTTACAATGTGGAACAAAAAGCTTCCAAACCTCAAAGGTTTTGTTGCAAAACATGACAGATGAATAGATATCAGCAGGGATCTTCAGAGGGTAGGAGATGCAGTGCAGAAGGGTGTTCTGTAGCATCAGCCAGATTGTGAGAAGGGACAGAAAAAGCAGGCGCTACATGTTCCTAGCGAGTTACATGACTGTTTCGTACGATACTCTAATTTCTCATATTAATTATTTTGCCTTTCGCACCCTTACCTTTCTGATGCAGCAAGTATATGGAACCCCACACGCCAGAGGCCCACTGTTGTTGCATGAATGGTACTGATTGACGTTCCAGTCTTTGTATTCATCGCCTCCACAGCAGGAGAACTGTAGAAGCAAAGAGAGAATTATCAAGTGACAATCATATGTATTTATGGCATATGCAGGAATTTAGCAAAATGAACCAAAAAAAAAAAGGGCTAATGCTGCTGGACACAAATAAACACTGTAGTTCTGCTTAGCTCTCAGACCAAGTAGCACAGCCTTGCTTAATGTCATTGTACATGGATCTCCCCAGGTCATGGCCTGAACAAAGCAACTGTGGATTGCTGACAACACTGCAGGAATTAGGTGCAGCTGTTTTTTTCTTGGTTTGGACAGCGCAACATTTCAAAGGATGGCAGGTTGTTAGCTGTTCATTTGGTCTGAAAATTAAATGTAGCATTTGCTTTTGTAAACCAAAGCAACTTTCTGGATGGACTGCCCTGGGGATGTGGTAGTACATGGTAGATTCAAGGCAGTGTTGACATGTCTGGAGAACTAACACAGAACAATAGGGCAGTGAGTAACTTCTTTAATGATACACATTTTCTATCCCTGCATATATTATCTAATCCTGATGGGTAAGTCCAGGATTTCACCAGCTCATTTATGGAACAGACATAAGAGCCATAAAACACAAATCAACAGGTAGAGGAGTTACTTTGCTATGAACCATCAGAGACACACAGCTTGTTCAGGGCAGAACAGAGACTTTAAAAGTACCTGCACTTGTGGGTTTTCCTACATGTTTCTGGATGCTACAGGAGCAAATATGCTTTTCAGTAAACCACAGCACACAACTGTCAAAAACTAGCTGGCGGTACCCTAGCTCCTATTTAGAGATTACTTGCAGCAGGCTCCCAGGCACTGCACAGGCACTGAGATTTGCTAAATAACTCCTGCTCACTTCTTTTTTTCTGCTCTTTTTTTAAACAAAAGGGCAATCCTATCTTTGACCATTTGAAACTGGAAGGGTCAGGGGCCATCCCCACAGTAATCAGAATCACTATCCTGATAAATTCCATAACAAATAATAATAGAAAAGACCCTTTGAGAGTAGATCCACACCGCAGAATGGAGGTATGATTATAGCATGTGCTACTGTAATCCAGCTGCCATGGGTAACAAGAGCAGTTCTAGCATTTAGAGGGTCTACTGCAGGCCAGCAACTAGTGTACTTCCACTACCATTTTCTCACTGCAACTTTTGAGAGGCATGTGGCCAGACACAGGATTATGCCAAAGCAGATATCATTTTCTGCACAGATGCATGCAACCGGTCATATTGCAAGTGAAGATGAACATGCATGGTAGAAGGGAGACCTTTCCTCCAATAAATGGAATCAAGTGCTAGTGACCGGTTGTCCCTGCCCACTCTGCTCCAGGGCTTGGAAGCGAGATTGTGCAGGATAATTAAGTGAAACAGAAGTTGCAATATGATTATGAGCCATTTTGTTCACCCTGCTTTTAAAAATTAAATTCATTCTTAAAATAACTTATTGTGACATAGGCAGTGAGAAGGAATTTAGTGCTGGTTAAAGGACACATCTGAGAAGCTCAAGAGCAGCACCAGAGCAGGTTTGCCACACACACACTCCTTTCTTCATCAACGTGCTTCCTTTCTAAATTACGAAGACCTTCTCTTTCCTGTAACAACTGATCAGCTTCCACGAGCCATGCAAAGCTTGGCTTGTAGGGACTAGCACCAGTTATAGAAATGGGTTCAGTGCTGTGGACTCCTGTTTTCCCAGATCCTGCTGGCAAAAAACTGAACAGTGTTGTCCAAAAGAAAAGAGTGCAGAACTGAGCTCCAAGGTATGTGCAGTGCTATTTAGGCTGGTAATCAGCTTCTGGCCAATTTAGCCTATAACCTGCAGGCAGCAGCAGATCAGGCAGCTGGAGGCTGACATGGCAAAGAACAAACATTGGAGCATTGTTTTTAGCACATCTGTGATTCAAACAGCTGCTTTGATGCCACTTCTGTGAACAGCACAGGAGAGGTGCACAACAAGCCAAGTTTCTGTGCCATGGACCCAGTTCTTCAGCCAGTCTTTTGTTCTTCATCGAAGGGGACAAATGATAAGGAATGAATGAGACCAGGAGACACTGCTTATCCTCAACCAGCCAGTTCCTGGATAAGCTGTGAATGACTGTGGCCTGCTTAATCCAGGCATGTCGCCTTCTTGGCAGCTCCTTGCGAACATTGCCTCCAGGCCCCTGCATTAGTTGGTGTTAGAGCTGCCTCTGAGATCAGTATACTCTATGCATTTTGCAATCCAAAAGGCGGCAGGGTACCAAGCTCTTCTACTACCGAGATTGCACAATCGTTACTAATTCACACAGAACATTAAAAAGAGCCGTATGTAGCACCTGACTGCTTTTTTCCCTACAAAAGTCTTCTTTGTCCATTTGCATTCATTTGTTAATTGACCTGCTGTTTCCCAGAGTGGAGTCTTTTTCAGCAAGTCATTCACTCATTTTCTAGTGTTAATGAGGCTTCCTTGGAGTGCAGTGGATGTCTCCAGAGTTGTAAGAGAGGCTTATTATTACATTGCCCTAGGTCTTATTTCAGCTCAGCTGAACTCTGTGCAGGGACTGGGAAATGGGGGGATCTTGTGACACCTGCACTCTTCCCAGATTCTAGACTTTGAAGCTTTTCAGGTGAAAATGCAGCCCCCCCCCCCCCCCTTTCAAGGTACTTCAAGGTACAGTGTGTTCCCACCACACTCTCCGGCAAGCCCCTCTAAAAGGGGCTGCAAAGGGACAAGGCAAAGGCTGTTTCATGGACAGGGATTCCCAAGGGACCAGTTCTCTGAACTTCACCGCGCCAGGACAGAACGGCTACAGAAGAGGCCAGAACAGCGCTAACGTGTCCCCAATATGCACCTCCATTCCCCTCATCCCCACCCTCTTCCCAGAAGAACTGCTCCCGCCACCTCATTTCGTCATGCAAACAGAACAATCATGGCCCTGGAAAGATCAGACTCATTTCTCTCTCACTCAGGTTGATTTAATTATAGGTGACAGATCTGTCCTTTTCCTTAAGATCGCAGAGAAGATGTTTGCTTTATTGTCTTTAATGAATGCATTTCTCCGCTCTATCTGACACTCCGGCTGGCTAATGCCATTCCACAAAATGCTAATCGGACTCTGCTCTCTAATGGGAATTTCTCTTCCCCTGTCAAACTCATTTAGAGATCAAATGTTACAGTTACAAAAGAAGAGGCTTCATTTTTTTTAAACCCACACAATAAAGAAGTTTCACGAACGTTATTTTTTGTTCTCTGCCAAACAAAGCTGGGCTTATTATGCACCAAACCAACAGATTATGAAACAAACCCATTTCTTTATCTTTTTACCTTTAAAGATGTTTCTATTTGCTGCTGGGGACAGGGGTCAGAGCAGTAGTCCTGAACTATCCTTAAAAACATAGCTCAAAACAGCAAGAGACATTATCCCTTCTTCGCCCTCCTACCTAACCAACATTTTCCGAAAAGACTGTTCAAACAAACAATGGCTGTGTACAAAAGTTGCTTTTTCTGCCATTTAAAGTGCTTTATTGTCATGACTTAACAGAAGAGCATGGCTTTACAGCACTTTTACAATGGGTACAACACTTCAAATTAATACTTGTTAAATGAGGTATTAAATTTGAAGTGCTGTATTTTACAGTACCTTAGGCACAGACAAAAATGACATTTGTTGTGTGATTGACCCCTTGAAATCACTCTAATGCATCGCTCAAACAGAAGAGCACAGATGCAGAGCCCTCTGATTGTGTGATAAATTAACCCTCATTGCATGAGGGTTTCATAGTGTCACAGTAGGTAGGGTCAGGAGGGACCTGAACAGATCATCTCGCCTGACCCCTGCCACAGGCAGGAATGAATGCTGGGTTCAGAAGACCCCAGACAGGTGATCGTCCAGCCTCCTCTTGAATTTGCCCAAGGTAGGGGCGAGGACACTTCCCTGGGATGTTGGTTCCAGCTTTTGGCCTCTCTAACTGTAAATACTGCCTTCTGATCTCCAACCTAAACCTGTTCTCCATCAGCTTATTACCATTGTTCCTCGTCACCCCAGGTAGTGCTGGGGAGAAAAGGGCTCTGCCTATTTGCTGTTGATTCCCCCTTAATGAGTTTGTAGGCAGCCACCAGGTCCCCCCTCAGGCTCCTTTTTCTGAGGCTGAACAGGTTCAGGTCCCTCAGTCTCTCCTCGTAGGGCCTGTCCTGCTGCCCTCTCACCAAGCGGCTGGCCTCCTCTGAACCTTCTCGATGTTGTCCACATCCCTCTTGAAGCGCGGCGCCCAGTACTGGATGCAGTACTCCAACTGCAGCCTGACCAAAGTCACATAGAGGGGGAGTATCACCTCTCTGGACTGGCTTGAGATGCACCTTTGGATGCATGACACGGTCTGGCTGGCCTTGCTGGCTGCAGTCTGACATTGGCAGCTCATGTTCATCTTGGAGTCAGTAATGACTCTGAGATCCCTTTCCGCCTCTGTGCTTTCAAGGAGGGAGCTCCCCAGCCTGTATGTGTGCTGTGGATTCCTTCTCCCAAGGTGCAGCACCCTGCATTTCTCTATGCTGAACCCCATCCTATTCTCATCTGCCCACTTCTGTAGTCTGTCTAAATCTAGTTGCAGCCTCTCTCTCCTTTCAAGTGTGTCCACCTTGCCTCACTTCTGGACAGTGTGTTTTCCACCCCCTCGTCCAAGTCGCTGATGAAGATGTTGAACAGTGCGGGCCCGAGGACTGAGCCTGGGGTACCCCACTATTCACATCTTGCCAGGTTGAGTACAACGCGTCCACCACTACTCTCTGGGTGCGCCTCATCAGCCAATTTTTTACCCATCCAACTGTGAAGGCATTAATGCTGCAGTCACTTAATTTATTGATGAGGATGGGGTGAGAGATAGTGTCAAAGGCCTTCTTAAAGTCTACAAAGACTATATGCACAGCGACACCATCATCCAAGGATTTAGTTACTTGGTCGTAAAAGGCAATCAGGTTGGTCTGGCAGGACCTGCCTTTGATGAACCCATGATGATTGCCCCCTACCCAGATATGCTCTTTGATGATCCTCTCCAAGAGCTTCCTGAGCACCGAGGTGAGGCTTACAGGCCTATAACTACTTGGGTCGTCCTTCCTCCCTTTCTTGAAAATTGGGACCACATTAGCTAGTTTCCAATAACTCCAGTGAAATCAGGGGGGAATCAAGCCTTCTGGTTTCCTTCATGTTTACTATTTCACACATCTGAAATGCTCGTAAAAGTTGCACCGTGAATACAGACTCAATTTACGCTAGTATCTATTTGAATCAAAAAGATTATATATGGGGCCCAAGTCGCATCCTCAATTCCAAGTGTTGCCACACTTAGGAACAATGCGTGAACCTGGAAGGTCAGGCTTCTCTCACTTACTTTTATAATAACCTCACATTCTGCAGTTTAACTGGACAGGACACATTGGCTATTTAAGTAGCCCGTGCCATCTGAAACACCACTTTGCTGTTCTATTTGCATCAAATTTTTCACCTCCAGGACAAGAGAGAAAAAGACAACCAAAACTACAGCTAATTAACTGTGTAATTTTAAGGCACATGCAAAAACAGGTCATGCCACACAACTGCTGTGTGCACTGGAGACTCCCATATACATTATGTGACACAGAGGCACATACTGATGACAGAAGAAATGGCTAAAAGCGCATGTCTTGTGGTGGCACAGACAATATTACATATCAACAAGCAGGAGATCTGGATTCAAGTTCTCGCCAGATCTCTTGTTCTCCAAAGCAAAAGGAGTTGTTTCAGGCTCGGTCGTTTTTCCAACGTGCCTCAACCCTGAACACCTCAACTTGTAGCTCAGGTCCCTCGACAACTGTAATAAGAAGGCAGCAGATCTATAATCCTGGTGGAAAACTAGTGTTAAATCCCTCACTGAAACTGTTCTCATTTAGCTCATTTGAGAGTCCCCACCAAGCCGCCTCGGTGTCAGCTGGTTATTCTGACAGAACTGGTTTCATAGTCCTATGGCCAAAAACTGGCCCAGATTTCCAGGGCTGCTGAGCCAGAGAGGTCGTGCAACCTGGTCTTACATACTCATGAAGAGCAGATTGCCTGGACTCAAAGAGGAGCTTGTGACATTTCAGGCTGGGATTCTCAGAGGAATTTTTAAGAATCAGATGCCCAAACGGAGAAATGAAATGAAACCGCACTGGAGTTTTGATTAGAATTAAGTTCTCTGCTTCAAACACAAAAGGCAAGTTATTGTGTGTCAAACCCAGCATTGTTCACAAGCAGCTTACTATGAGGGATGCAAGGGTTTATGTTTATTTAGGAAAAAATCAGAAAGAAGACATAATGGGCAAGCAGATTTTTCCACCAATCCCCAGTATATTTCCCAGGAGAACAGGCTGAGGGAACTGCATTCGCATCCTTAAGATGCTTAGCACGCGGGAGCACTTGACAAGCAGCAGCCTCCCGGGAGAGGGTTCAGCAGGTCAGTGACAATGATCAACTGCGGCTCAGACCTGGGGACAAGTACCCTCTGCAAGCAACAACACTCCTCTTTGCGGAGCAAAGAAACCTCAGCTCTTAAAAGCAAGTGACGGCATATTCCTCTTTCTCCCACTCCACAGCTTCTGCCTATTCCTAACGTATTTGCAGGCTGCCAACATGTTCTTTCACTCTGCAAATTTGTGCCTTGTTTTCCTTTTGCACAAGAAAGTATTTATTTAAGTTGGATTCACATTAATCCCACTTCCCTTCCAAGAGCTACTTGCTCCTTCCTTTCCTGAAGCACGTGTAGGTTGTGATGACAGGTGCAACGCTCTCACTGGACTCTGAGCATTCCCTACCTTCAAGGAGCTGCAATGCAAGCACACATCTACCCGCTAACAGAGGCAGTCATGTAAAGTTTAGAACTCGGAATTAATTTTAGCTTGGGTTTAAAACAACCTCTTGAGAAAGTTTGCAAACCAAAATAATCAAGCGTTCTCCTATTGCTCAGTTCCCTGTAATTAGCTATGTGGAGATTTCCTATTGCTGCTACAGCTGGGTCCAGCAAGGTACAAACCGATACCTACCCAGTCCTACTCTTGCAGGTAAGTAGCGTGGTGGCCACGAGAAGTCAGTCAATACTAAATAATGCTTCAAGCTCTCCGTTATTTACTTCTCTGGGCTTTTCAGAGCACCCTGTGTGCTCTACAGGCATCCTGTAAAATCCTGAGGGCAGGGTCAGGGGTGTAGGTTGTAGTCGTGTTCATCTAAGGACATCGGCAGACAAGGTTCTTTAGGCAAATCCAATATCTTTTATTAGACCAACGCAAATAATTGGAAAAATTCTGCTTTGCAAGCTTTCTGGCATGAATACCCTTCATTGGGTTTGAGGGCAGGGTCTGCATTTTGGAGCACAGGCAGCACCAAGTATGTCGAACTGGACTAGAAGGAGATTTTGGGCCATGCTTCTTAGCTTTCTTTCCCCTCTCTCAAACTTTCTGCCTCTGAACCACTCCCCTCCTTCCTGTCCTGCTGCTGGAGAGACTCCTGCACACGAAACTACTACTGGCCATCCCCTCTCCATCGTGCTCAGCACTTCCTAATGCAAATAACTCATGGAAGCGGCTGAAAATGAGGCAGTTCCGGGTTTCCCTGTTCAAGTGAGCTTGAAAACAAGGGATGGAAAAGTTCCAATGATCAGCTACATAAAATAGAGGGGATGAGATCAAGGATTTGGCAAAATCTCAAAAAAAGCTTTGTGGAATCAAACCTCTCTTCCTGATGTTTGCCTAACACGGAGGCTCCAAGAGCCTTTATGCAAGGTGCATTTTCCTTTCTGTGCCATTTGGCATGGATTCCTTAATCAAGGCCTTATCCAAAATCCTGATTGTGTCCTTGGAGGATGACATTTCCTTTGGAAGTTACAGGTACATTCACAGTTATTTTTATGCCTGCATTTACTTTTCACACAACACCACATGCTTGAATCTGGGTTTTTAGACCTGAAAAAAGGCTAAAAAGATGGTTTCCAGGTACTCTTCCCCATTGCAATTTGAAGGAAACCAGCAGAAGTCTGGCTTGAAGGTCTCATTAGCAAAAGCAATACCTGTTGAAGACAGGTGAGGTATTGCAGCTAGAAATCAGAGAGTGATATTACAATCCTCTGTTCTGGATGTGCTGTTAATGTGTGTTCATTAAGTGAAAAACACAGGCTCAAAAGAAACACGGAATAATGAGCAAGGTGGGTGAAAGAAACCTTTCATCTTTCATGAAGAAAGTACGTGTTTACAAGCAAAATGACTCTATATTAGCAAGCAGCAGACTTCAGTCCTGATTTTTCTTGGTTCGGCAGAGGAATGGAAGAGAAACATTGTGCAAGCGAAACATAATAATCTAAATCAAAGTGGTTTAATGGCTTGAATGTTCCTAGTTCTTATAATGAGTTGTTTTCTCAGAAAAAATGCATTTTTAATTGAGAGGAGGAAAAGGCTTTGGGTTGGAGGCTTAAGACTTTCAATGTAATCTGGGCGTCAGAATTACTGAAACACTTCTGGAAACTCCTGTCCTAAAGGAGAAATCAAAGGTTTGATTCAGTTTGTGGTGTCCTTGAGAGATGTACTAAATGACCATATGGGAAAAGAGAGAGTTCTCTGAGCCTCTGTTTGCCCTCTGAAAACAAGTATATTAATATCTGCTTCTCAGGGGAGCTAGGAGGTGTAGGATGATTTAACACCCATAAGATGCACTGTTAACCTAAACACTTTATTTCAAACCAGTTTAGATAAACCACTGCAAATGTGTGTAGACGGTTTGATTTGGCTTAGTTGATTTCTGTTAGAAGCACACTTAAGTGCATACACACGCATTACAATTTATCAGTTGGTCTAATAAAAATATCATTTCTGAACCAAGAGTTCTAGATTTTTGCATTTCTTTTTTGTCTCAGACCAATGCAGCTCACCTACACACATTAGACACATTTAATTCAAATGCAATTAAACAGCCCTAACTGATGCAAATATGCACAGAAAATACTTTAATAGATGACTGAAAATTGCTTTGATATGACTCACTAGAAAAGTGTTGGATTGAAAAGTATTTTTGCTCCAAAAATGCAATGTCAGAGGATCAATAACAAATTAGTTTCAAGGCAAAAATTACACATGCTGACTTAACTTTGAGGCATTAGCAGAGTTTTCACCCTTCAAAAATAACTCAGGCTGCTGATTCATGGGGTGAAATCCATTTGAAGACTTATATTTAAGTCATTACGAGGCCTATATTATCACAGTTCCAACCATTATTTTATATAGTTGTCACGGAAACTAATCAGGATGATTTACTGACACCTAACCAATCGCCTTTGGATTATAACTTGTGTTATTTATTGCCTTTAAAATGTATAAAGAGCAATTTTATTATTTCCTCCATTAAAGAAAACAAAAAAGTTCAAAATAGAAGAATGACTTACAACACATGCCACCCTTCAACAACATAATTTAAGTTGGTATTATTCCAAGTTGCATAATATATAATTTACTGAAAAAAGGTGCAAAGAATCAGTTCTTTCCTCCCAGTGACATCTGCTTGATTTTCCAGTAAGGTAGAACAATTTTGGTTCAAGTAATGGAATCAGGTTTCATCATTCAGCACTATTCTGATCTCCATGACACGGTTACTCTATTTCTGTGCCTTTATTTCCGCACTGCGAGTGGAACAAGCATAGCAATACTGACCTTGAACACAAGCTAGCCACATTACTTGTAAAACACTTTAAGGTGAAAGGGGTTGCATAAACACGGAGTGATATACTACAGTTGACTTTTAATAAATTAAAAGTAAAATTGCAAGCCTTTAGTGTTTTAAAAGTGTGTCAACAATGTTTTGCTACGTCCACCGAGTGCTGTGGCATAGTCTGACATTAAAGATATAGCAAATCCCTTCTCCTTCCCTAACTGTTCTACTTTCAAGCTTAGCATGAACAAGTCTTGGATCAGGTACTCCTATTCTTTTGGAGATGCAGGTAATGGGACTATCTGGTTGCAAACACAGTCTCTCAGGTAATCCTCTAGCTGTGGTGATATTCTAAGAGTTAACACACACCATGAATGTATCCCTCCATAGATTTGTTCTGCACCACTTGCTAGCTTGCACAGCATGCCCAGGTAGTTGCAAGAGATGAATTATTGCTATCACAAAGGAGGAGGCAGCTTTTTGGGGGGAAAACCCATTTCTTGAGAGTTCAACATGTCAGCAGAAGGCCAAGTTCCTCATGGTGTATACAGGAATGGGGTACCCAATTCCCTTCAACTTTCAAGGGATGTATGTCTCCATTTGCTTCTAGATCCCTTTGAACATGCTAGCCAAACCCAACAGAAGTCTACAGAAATAGATTATGGTTTTAAAAGAAACCTTTTCGAACTCTTAAAGAACAAACTCCAAAATCCAAGGATTTTGAAGCATCACAGAATATTCATGGCACCCTACACCACTCCTACATTTTATCAGAGAATCTGACGATCCTGCAGAGAGACTGTAATGGCGTATTACATTCCACGAGAGAAAAGCTTTATAAGAATGTAAGGAGGCTAACTCTCCCAATTTCTGACTGTTGAATGTAGTCAAAGTACAAAGGACTGGATGTATTCTTCACAGCCAAGACAGAACTGCCTTGTGATACAAGAGTCTGGGACTCTCTGAATACTCTGTATGGCAGGGCACTGTTTGTGCCTGCCACTTTAAGGGCCTGAGCCAAGCAGCCAGCAGGTGTCTGATCATGGCAGCCATTTTAGATTCAGGCCAGCCTATGTAAGCAGGGCATTTTGCTGCTGGCAGGCTAGGTAACAATGTCGCCTGGCTGAGAGACTTCATGGACCCACTGAAGGTAAGGGAGGAAATGTAGGGAAGGGTTTAGGGGGTTCTGGGTCCTGGGCATGACCTAAAACTGCACCCTGCTGGGAGTGCATGGCCTGGTGGGGTTCCCTGCTGAGCCACAGTGCTAGGTTTCCCACTTGTCTTTGGGCATGCCCCTCCCCTGCCATGCCTTGTTATTAATTAATTAATGATCTTAATTAGGTGGGAGGTTGCCCATTTACTGCCCCGATACCAGGGGGTGCTATCTGCAGCTCCACACCTCGCCGACACTGCAGCCCCTGCCTCACAGATAGCATCCAGCTATTACAGTGCTCCCAGTCTACACCCGGAGCAAACTTAGGCCACGCCATCAGGCCTCAGTCACTTGCAGCTTCATGCTGCCCGCCTCTCACTCGGGCCTCACACGCTCCACCCTCTCACAGGGTCTTTCATATATCACCAGGTTATGCTGTCTTGACCCTCTTGGAGCGGGCCCCCTTAAGCCATAGTCTTAGCTAGTCCATTCCTTGGGTGGCAGACATACTGTCCGTTGGGCCTCTCCCGTGACCCTCACCGGGGTTGCGGCCAGCCAATTACCCGACTGGGTGTAAGCTTACTCTGGGGGCAACACTATGTGTATATAAACATACTGGGCCCTCGGCCCTCTGACTCTTCTCTCCCGCTGCTGGGGTTCCCCATCTCCACCCCCTCTCCGGGGGTGCTCATTTCTGCCCCCTTCTCTCGGGGCTCCACACTGCCCCCTCACATGGGGCCATGGGGCTTTCATCCCCTCTGGCCTCAGGTGGCCATAGCCATGCCTGGCCCCTGTTACTCAGATGTTACCCGACCCACCTGAAGATGAGAGATGGGGTTAAGATGCCCCGACCCACCTTTCACCAGGGTGGTAACTGGCCTGGCATTTCCTGGGGGCTCCCGCACCACTGAGAGCCCCCTCCAGGCCACCCACTCCTGGCAGAGTGCAGTTTTAGGTCATGCCCTCCTGACCATCCCCTTCAGCTCCCCCCTTACCTCCAGGGGGATCCATGAAGCCTTGCAGCCAGGCAGTGTTGTTCCCTGAGCTGCTAGCAACAAAATGCCCTGCTTATATAGGCTGGCCTGAATCTAAAATGGCTGCTGTAATCAGGCACCTGCTGGCTGCTTGGCTTGGTCGGCACAAACAGTGCCCTGCCGCACACTGGTTTCTCTTCATCGCATATAAATCTTTCCCCTTTGATACAAGAGTCCAAAAATGCAAGGATGACTGTGCCTGGAGTTCAGACCAGGGACAGCTCCTGAGCTACTGTACGCATCTTGAATTTCTTGCGCATCCATCTTTCTGTCTGATATCACCAGATATACAGTAATGGTTGACTATGGGCCTTTCAGAGACATGTTACCATACAGATGCACATCAGCTGGTATCAGATGTCAGGACTAATGCAGCTGCTATAGGCCTTCCAAGCAGTGCCTGGAAATCTAAGCTGCCTAAAATGCTCCGGGAGTGAAGTCTTAAAAAGCAGACACCAGGAAAGCAGGCACATTGCTGCGGAGAGAAAGAGAAAAGCAGGGTAGCCAGAAATGCAGGGAACTGTTAAGGTGCAGTCTTGTATACGGATTTTAAAATGCTCCTTCAAACTCTGCAGCAACAGTGCTCTGGAATTCGAGCACATGCTATTAGGCTACCTGGAATTTTTTATCTCCTGTCAAGGCAGAAATGTCAATGTCATGAAATCAGCCTCTCTCGGAAACAGGGCAGCTATAGACTAAAGTTTGAGGTGCTACTGGCAGGCAAGACGCATATTTGCATTGCATTAATACACAGTTACTGCATGTATTTCATGTGGGCAGGTCACCAGTTCTAACCGACCTAAAATCTCCCCCATCTGAAAAAGCAACAGTAGTGGGATGTGAAAGAAATCCAGTGGATGCCTCTCTGCTGCATTGCAAGAAAACAGTTTTCAGGAAATGATTAAAGAAGATCTTAAAGGCCTTTTCTTCTTTCAGCTTTAATTATACATGGGCTCAGGAAAAAAAAATCCTAAAGGAATAGTAGAAAGCATCCTTTATTGAGTATAAGAAAGTGGCCTAATTCACATACTGCAGTTTCAGCTACAGACAACAATTTAAGGTAGCTAAAATGACACACTAACCCAATCTAGTACATGGCACTGCTTTAAAGTAGTAAAATTATAAAGGCGATCAAGCTCAAGGTAGAGGAGAAGAGAATAAAGAACAGAACTGGAAATTTCGTAAGTGAAGAGTTCGAGGGATGGAAGTGTCACGTCCTCCTAGATGCAACAGAATGAACCCAAAAAACAAGAGCATATGGTCACCAGACGTGATGGAGGATGGGTAGAAAAGACCCCAAAGCCCCAGAAAAATGCTACAGCAGTGTTGACACCTTGGCTTACTGGGGCTTGCTTTATTTTTGGAGCAGTGGAATGAAGAAAACCAAGTCAAACCTGGTCAAGAAAGGCTGCTAATCAAGTCAGATTAAGGTACTAGTTTCCTGCATCCCCTGACTGGAACAATGAAGATGCGTTTCTTAGTTTCAGGGCTTGATCTTTAGAATGAGCAAAGACCTCCACTAAGACTTGGCTATGCTACAGCAACAGACTTTTATTAGCACTGGACTGTCCAAGTCTGGACTCCAATTCAAGTGGAGGAAATAAAACATTAGGCAAAGCGTTCTATTCCTAAGTTTGACAAAGGTGTGGAAAGTGCATTGCACTTGGTGCATAAGAATCCCTTTCGTCCATGGGCCAGAACACGTATTCCAAACACTAGTCTTCATATCAGCATCCTTCAACTGCCATCAAGCATGCTATACGATACAAAAAACCCCCTGCTGTTTTCTGGATAACTCTTTGCTTGTCCTGTAAATTAAGGCCCGTAAGATTTCCATCTCCAAGTATTGTTTGCTGGACAAAATATTTTTGTTGACCCTCTGTACATACCATCCAGTTACCCAATGGCACACGTGCTGTGCAGATGCTATGGTTTCATTCTAAATGAACTCAAATGGAGATTCATGCTTAAACTCTTAACACATCTCCAAGCTGTATAGAAAAGAAGACGGAAAAAAGGTCTGCTGGCCAATCTCTGCTGTCCTTTAAATTAAAGTTATTTCACATGTAGCATTTCCCCAAGGCAAATCCTTGAAAGACCTTCAGACATTTATCCCTTTGGCAGTTTTCCAGATTTCACCTACATATTGTCAAGGGAAAACAATGCTGGGGTTGAGGATTTCTGGGCGGGCTTTAAAAAACAGATTTATTGATCAGATCTCATTTGAACTCATGAATGCAGCTGCCATCTTGATGCTCTCAAGGATTTTAATGAATTATGCCACAACAGGCGGAGTGATGAGTTAGGGCAGGAGTCATTTTTCGGATGGGAAATTTGTACAAGGATGGGGTAAAGGCCTGATTTTCCAAAGCTGCTCAGAACCTGCTCAACTGAGGCAAGCTTTTGACTGTTAAGGTCTAGATACCTTTAAAAGGAAAGCACCAAAAAGGAAAAAAAGATATGAAAAGCAACAGGAGAAACACAGGGAGATGGGAATTATTAATTACATCTCATCTGACTTGCTATGGGAAAGAAAAATCTGAAGACAGTATTATTAATTATTATTTCTGATACTACTCCAGAATGGAGATCCCACAGCCTATCATCAGGAATACTAGCTTCATGCAATAAGGGAGACAAAATCTAACCAACTTATTTGGGAAGATGCTCTTCAAAAGCAACACCTACCCAAAATTATACAAATAAGTTGCTGTATTAGAAAGGCACAGAGGTAACTGTATGAGTCTGAGCTGTCTGAAATCTGCCCTACCCTTCTGCCTGTATAGGAAAGGCAAAACAATGTTGTAATAATGTCTTAAATTAGATTTGCAGAGGGATAGAGAATAAAGCCCTGAGGTATGTGGGGAAGAGGAGGACCTGGAGGAAGCAGAAGCAGGAGGAGACAACAGGGGAGGCCTTATTTTTCCCAAGAAAGTAGGGCAATTGGCGTCACCTCAGGTACATGAATGCATGGAGCCTGGGAAAAAAAGCAGGCTTGTTTGGAATTGGAATGGTTTGCAATTGGAAGCTGTCGCACAGTCCCAGCACTATTACGTGACTGGAATAACAGAGACATGGTGGGAGTTCGCATGATGAGCATGGTCATGGATGGGAGCAAACTGTTCAGGAAGGACTGGAAGGGGAGAAGAGGAGGAAGAATTGTGCTGGATGTAAAAGAGCTGTATGATTGCCCAGAGCTCCAGTATGAAACTGGAGATGGGTCTGTTAAAAGTCTCTGGGTTAGGGTCAGAGGAGAGAGCAACAAGGGTGATGCCATGGCATGTCTGCTATAGACCACCAGACCAGGAGGATGAGGAATATGAGGCCTCCTTCAGAGAACTAGCAGAAGTTTCCCAGTCACAGGCCCAGGTTTTCATGGGGGACTTCAGTCACCCTGATATCTGCTGGGAGGGCAATACAGCAGTGAACAGGCAAGCCAGGAAGTTTTTTAAAGTGTTGGGGACAGCTTCCTGGTGCAAGTGCCAGAGAGGACAACCAGGGGCTGTGCCCTTCTTGACAACTGGAAAAGGGCAAATATAGTGCCCATCTTTAAGAAGGGGAAGAAGGAGGGTCTGGGGAACTACAGACCAGTCAGCCTCACTTCAAGCCCTGGAAAAATCAGATCTTTGAGTTATCCATTTCTAAGCACTTGGAGGAGAAGAAAGTGATCAGGAACAGTCGGCATGGATTCACCAAGGGGAAGTCATGCCCGGCCAGTCTGACTGCCTTCTATAACAAGATAACTGGCTCTGTGGATGCCGGGAAGGCAGTGGACGCGATGCACTTGGACTCTGGTAGCAGCCTTTAATTCCCTGCAGGGTGGTTCCAAAAAGGATGGAGCTGGACTGTTCTCCGTGGCGGCAGATGACCGAACAAGGAAAAATTGTCTCAAGTTGCAGCAAGGGAGGTTTAGGCTGGATATTAGGAAAAACTCTTTCCTTAGGAGGGTGGTGAAGCACTGGAACAAGTTACCTAGAAAGATGGTGGAATCTCCATCCTTGAAGGTTTTTAAGGCCCAGCTCGACAAAGCCCTGGCTGGAATGATATATTTGGGGATGGTCCTGCTTTGAGCTGGGGGTTGGACTAGATCCCTCCTGAGGTCTCTTCCAACTCTCATTTTCTATGATTCTAATACTTAAGAAGCAACTTCCTACTTGAATATGAAATTCTGGAATGGTTTGATTTCCTGCATGAGACGATCAGTATTGTGGAAATCAGATACAGTTCAACAAGTCATAAGAATCAACAGTTATGCTATTCATACACTACATATCAAAAGGATATTTTATTCAATTTAGGTGAACTGCTGGTCAATCGTTAATATAATTCTTAAACCACAATTTAAATAAATGGCACCATATACTGAATTGTAAGTTCAGGCAAAATAAATTAGGTAGCAATCATCACTATAACTGAAATTAATATCAAGGGTCTCAACCAATAAAATGCATCAAAATAAAAGTTAGATGGGATAATATACTTTACAACATGTAAATTTACATGCTATTTAAAACAATCAAGTGATTCCCTAATGGTAAGTGCTGAGCTTACATTGTATGTTTGCTTCTCTCCCAGACACCTAAGGAAGGGTACTGTAACACCCAAAAGCTTGCCAATAACTATCTCAACCATGCAGTTGGTCCAATAAAATATGTCAATGACAAGTATTCTTTCCCCTGCCATGATTCCTTAATGCAGTTTTTAAGGAAAAATGAACCTTCTATTTAGTCTTATAAATGCCAAGGAGAAAAGTAATGATCAAAGTTGAGGGTTCTACAATATTAATACACATAAGCCTAACTAAAAATTAACAAAGTACCTTAGGCTACAACCACCGCCTACAATGCAATGGAAAAACGGCACATGGAGAGAGGAAGACCCTGATTTTGTGAAGATGATTGTTTAAAATGAGGGGGGAAGGAAGACAGCTGTTCAATCAAGCAATATCCAAGTTCAAATTGGGTAACTTAAGAAGCAATCAGAAAGGCTGCAATAAAGGGAGGTATTTATGCAGTGCAAATTAGTTTGCACAGGAGAGAGCTCTCACTGGGATGATCAAAGGCACACCTATCGATAAGTTGTAAATACTAGCAAATTTAGAAACAGAAAAACAAAGCCTGGAGTTTCTCAATAATTATGATGAAGGCAAACCCGTAACAATTTACATTAGCGACAGTGAGAATGTGAATTAAAATGTGTATATTCTCTCCTGCCCACGAGTGTGACTGCTGTTCTTGGAAACACAGAAAATACAGAATACAAATTCAGTGCAGGAAAGTATTTTAGTGTTTGCGACACACAGGAAGATCAAAGGCTAGAAGTGAAGGGCCCTGCCTTGTGTTCAAATTCAAGCTGGACAGAAACCAGCTGTAGAGTTGTTACACATTTTCAAGCACTAAGCTTGTAGCTGGCTGGCTTTTTTTCTAGCTGGATAGACATTTTTATGGAGTGATAATTACTTTGCACATGTGACCAGTCTAAATCTATTACACAATTAGCCAGTGAATTACATGACAATTACTGTGCATGTGTGCCCTGTCTAAATTTATTGTTCAATTATTGTTGATTGTGTAATATATGTAACATTTTTTTTTACCTGGGGCTATTTATCTTTCACTCATATTCACACCCACAGTGCAGCTGTTATAAGAAGGCAACAGTCAGATTAATCCTTTTGTTCCACTTACCACCACCCTAACATTTAAGCAGGCTGAAGAAAGTCCCAGTTTTCCCCAGCATCACTGTTCTGTTCCCACTCCCAGCTCCTGTTCTGTATCTGTGCTTTCCCTGTCCCGTTACCATATGCACACTCCCATTTGTGCTGCAAGTAGATGGGACTGGTGGAGGAGGCTGTTGACCTGCTGTAGAAAGTGGTAGGCAGAACATTATCTCCTTCTCCAGCTTGTTTCCTGGGTTAATTCAGATCTAGGAGGTTTGTTAATATATTGTCTGGGCAATAGGATCCTGGGTTTCTAGTCCTGTCACCTGTTTTAAGGACTATGCCCTTTCTCCTGGCACAGCCCACAAGGCCTAGTCGTGCCCAGTATAGTCATTAATCCCCATCTGCTTAGAAGTAGGTGAAGCATAACTCTGGGATTTGAACTTGACATGGTAGCAAGAAGCTATCTAAACTTTTTGCAGTAAGGCCAGGTAGCCAGTAAGTTGTTATCCTTCACTTTGCTGTGGCCTACATTTTGTGCACTAGCCTGGTGGATCCCCAACCTCTTTGACATTGTCTCATGTAAGTGCAGATTGTATGCGCTGCCCCCAAAATTATTGCCCTTGGCAATGCTCAGAGCACTACAGCCTAGAAACATGCTGGGTGGTGAGCATTTGTGCAGCTGTTTGAAGGAGTGAGCTGAGCAATGCAGGATGGGCTGCAGGCCACGTGGAAGCAAAAGCGTATGTATAAAATAAGAGAGGAACAGTGGATATACAGTGGACAAGTCAGGTAAAAGGGCTAGATCATTCAGGTCCCAGCATTTGTGTTATTGCATTGGAAGACTCTCTTTAGCACTTTCCTTGCTGAAGTGGACATGTAGGAGCACAGCCCAAAATGCAAGGTAAGTTTTACACCTTAGTCACAGTTGCACATGCAAGCCTGAGTTCAACAGGTTCACATGCATTTGGTTCAACAGGCTCGCATACATTTGAACGAGCATTTTCCCACCATCCATGTTCACATATGGTAACACATGACAAGCCTGCCTTCCAGCTAGACCTTGACAATGTATTTGCTGCATACTGGTTCTTATAGTGTGCCGGTCTCAGCTGAAAAAGTTTCCCTGATTTTGGCTTAAAAGATCTCTAAAGTAGGTGATACACCTTTACAGACAAGACACAAACAATATCTCCTCATTACAGTTGCCTCTGCTTGGAAACAAGCAGAAGAATCAGGAATGAAAGAAATCGGGTGCCATTGGATTAGGTATAAACCTTATAGTGCAATTTTTGCTCCTAGGAGAAAAAAGAAAATTAAACTGCTCAGGTTCAGTCTTTTCTCTCTCTCTCT
>JAGPOW010001890.1:3565807-3580847 GCA_030014935.1 Caiman crocodilus | reverse complement strand
TCTCTCTCTCTCTTCCTGAGTAGGGTCTTCCCTGATACTAGCTGAAATCAGGATTGTAAAATACACACAAAAATTTAAGTGATTGCTTGTGTATAGCCCCCAAAGCTCTATGAACACGGGACTCAGGATTTATGGAACAAAGATGTGGCTTCTAATTTGTCTACTATTTCAGGGAAAGCAATATTTCTGCTCTCCAAGGAGAGATTCTGATTTTCTTCCAAACACAGAAATTCTCAGTGGAATCTTTCAGCAATATTTATTTCCCAAGAGTAGTTTGGAATAGTCTCTCTCCTAATTCAGCTGTCCCTGGTGTCATTCTGTATGATGGCACTTGTTACCTCCCTGTGTCTCTGATCTTCAGCAAAGCTTTCTCTTTCGCAAGGCAGACAAGTTTGGGTAAATCTGATATCTTTTATTAGACCAACTCATAGTTGGAAAAAAACTTCTTTGCAAGATTTCAGGTATAAATACTGAGGAAGCACCTGTAGTTTGTGTGCTCTTCTCAAGGCATTTTTCAGTAGGGTTTTGGACTCAGCGTCTAAACCATGGGTGGCCAACCCACAGCGCGCATTCCACAAATGGCACAATCAGTCTCTGCAGGAACCACACAGCAGAGTGGAGAGCGAGAGAGAAGGACACTCTGTCCAAATTTGTGGATGATGCCAAATTATGGGGTTAAGTTAATACACTAGAGGGTAGGGAACAAATCCAGGTGGATCTGGACAGGTTGGGAATTGGGAAGAACGGAATAGGATGCAGTTCAACAAAGACGAGTACAAAGTGCTGCACCTAGGGAGAAGGAATCACCAACACATTTGCAGGCAGGGGGATGACCGTCTCAGCAGTACAGCATTGGAAAGCGATCTCGGAGCCATAGCTGCCTCCAAGATGAACATGAATTATCAATGTGATAAGGTGATCAGTAAAGCTAACTGCACCTTATCGTGCATTAGCAGGTGCATGACAAACAGGTCCAAGGAGATGATAGTTTCTCTCTATGCAGCATTAGTCAGGCCACAGTTGGAGTATTGTGTCCAATTTTGGGTACCGCACTTCAAGGATTTGGACAACCTTGAGAGGGTTCAGAGGAAGACCACTCATACGGTTAGGGGCCTGAACGCAAGCCCTACAAGGAGAGACTGCGGGGGGCCTGGATCTCTCCAGTCTCTGCAAGACTAGGCTGAGAAGTGATCTTGTGGCCACCTACAAATTCATCGGGGTGGAGGGGTGGGGCAGCAAGAAATAGGAGATGCTCTGTTTACCAGGGCACCCCTTGGCATAACTAGGAAGAACAGACAGAAACTGATGGAGAGCAGTTTTAGGTTAGGCACCATGAATAACTTCTTTATGGTAAGTGTTGCCAACATCTGGAATGGGCTTCCAAGGGAGGTGGTGCTCTCCCCTACCTTGGGGGTCTTTAAGAGGAAGTTAAACGTGCACCTGGCTGGGTAATCTAACCTCAGCACTCTTTCCTGCCCAGGAAAAGATCTACTGAGGTCCCTTCCGACCCTAACATCTATGAATCTCAAACATCTATGAAGCTGTGACATAGAGTAGAGAATAGAGCAAGGATCAGGAAGCAGTGTAGCAGATTGGCAGGGGGAAGGGGATCAGAGTGGCACTTTGGGGGGGGGGGGGGGCAGGGCACAGGGATTATCTTGTGGCATACCTGCCAAAGAAGATTGGCCCTCACTGGTCTAAACCCTGAAGTTTGTTGTCTGTAGAGGACATAGTGTTAAAGAAAAATTAGTCTCTCCGGAGAGACGTATCAAACAATTGTTTGCGCCTTGCTTGAAGTGGGTAGGCATTTACATGGTTCCAACCAGGGCTGCTCAGGGCTGGGAACTTAATGGACTTGAAAAGAAATGACTGACACTTACCTGGGTGCTGGTATCCATTTTTATACCTCATTTTATACACCATTCACTTGCTTTGATCTAATCCCAGAAGAGCTTGATATCATTCTATAACACTTTCCTGCATAACATCAAATGTTTGGGGGCTGACATATTTGGTTTCAGATGATGACCTTCTCAGTTGGAGAGGCCAGATGCCATTTCATGAGCGATTCCTCCCAGTCTATTCAAGCTTCAAAGTTCATCTTTCCACCTGTTCAAGTTTTTTTGCTGAAACCCAACTTGTTTGCCTCTGTCAGTTAAAATGTATAATACCAACAGAACTATTTAACTCAGTTTCTGGATAGGGTTTTCAAGTGGCACCAATGGTATCAGATTTAGCTGTAACTTTGTGAAACTTAACATAAGTAACCACCAGTTTGAAAGTGTATACATTCTTTCTCTTCCATTTAGCTTCGAGTTACCCCATCTTGCCTTTAAATACAAGTAAGTCCCATTCAGTCTGATTCTAATTTCCAACAGCTTCCAGTTTTATTACAGCACTATGATGTGGTACAGACATTCGATAATGTGTTCTAACTTAAAGTGCTTTAGTCTAATACCACATCAATTGGGGGTAAACATAGGGCACCTACACACATGCCAGCTGTCTGCTTTGGCGTATACTAATGATCATGTTTGGAGGAGACTTGATTAATCGAGTAAGCTGGAGCATGCTAATTAGTACACCCCAGGAGCTTCTGCGTCACACATATTCAGCATCCCTGCACTTCAAAATGGTGGTGGAGGGCACTTTAACTAAAGCTGAATACAGATGATGCTGTGGGCATTTTAATTACAACAGCTCTTGGAGCTGTTGTAATTAAAGTGCACCACCCCAGAGAATGTATAAAGATGCTCTTAGAGCAGGATCCGTGATTTTTAAAATGCTTTAAATGCTATAACATCTGTTCTGTTCTGTTACAGCTTTAAAGAGCTTTCTGCACCCTTAACACATGTTAAATGTAACATCTGTAGCTAGCCTAAGATCTTAACTCTAAGTAGACTATTCTAGACATTACACCAGACAACTGCAAAAACACGTTAGCAACAAAAAAGAACTGTTTCTGATTAATCCTAGCTCTTTAATATTACATTCACTATTACTTTTCATTCATGTACAAAATAGCAACCATCATATGTACTGTAACTTGCATACTATTCCTTAATTAGTAAGAACAGGTCACCAAAAATATATGTAAAAATAAGTATAATAAATATGTGTAAAAATAAGTGTAACAATATTTAGTTATCCTTTCTTGCAGAGTTACAGGCCTTGTTACAAGAAAGGAATTTGTAGCTATTGTCTTTATTCTTAACAGGAAGTTTGTAGAAGTTGATGATTCTTTATTTCTAAGAAGGAAGAGACATTTAGGTGAGTATTTTACTCTTATAGCTTTGAAAAGAAAACTGTTGTGTCATTTGCATTCTTGCACATGTGTCTCCAAGTGTTCAGATTACAGGAATGGTACCAGATGCTCTTGTTTATTTAGGATGTGGAAACTTCCCCCCAGATAAATCTGTTTAGTTTCAGGGCTAGAAGTCTGTGCTAACCTTTGTTAAGCTTTATTTGTGACCTCTCCAAGTGTATTTTTAACTGTCCAAAACAGGATGTCTCACTTGTATTGGAAAAAAGAGCAGCCAGGATTATTGCATCTTCCTAATGATTTCTGGTGCAACCTTTTCAAAGAATAAAATCCATTTTGAATCTGTACCCTATTCTGAGACCTCGGTAGATTACATCTTTCCCCAGCTTGATTAATTCCTTTGTTCAAGAACACAACAACCCCATGTATCAAAATAAAATTTAAGTGAAGAAAGGGGAGAGAAAGACAAATATGTTGTCCTTTCAGTCTTCACTTTGAAGTAACTGGAATGTAACTTGCCTGTTCTCCCTTATAACATTATATCTCTTCTGCTGAAAGCAACAGACCAAATTCACATAGTTATAAAACTCAAAACTCAAATTCATGATCAAAGAAGAAGAAAAGGACTCCCTCCTGCTCCCCCCACCAAGGTCATAAGATTAAAAGGTCACCTGAAAGGGACAAATCTTTCCTTTTGGTTTGGTAGCATCATAAACATTAAATCTAGCCGTTACTTAATGAAATTAAAATTAGGGGGTTTTTTTGTGTGTGTTTTTATTAAAAGAACCCCAAAATTGAACACTCAAGGAACAAAACTGATCCCTGCAGGTACTACCCAGTGGTTGGCATCTGCAATTAGCACCACTGTCTAAACGGACCCAAAAGGCTTTTCATAAGTTTGCCCAGTCTGAGGCAGAACCAGATGCTATCTCCTAGCTTTTTGCCTTAGTCACAAGATCCAATGAGCTTCAGACTATTTTGAATTTAGAACTTGGGAAAACGTATTTGACAGTCGTTTATCCAACAAGCAAGTACAACACTGACACAGTGTCCTAAGTCTAGACAGACATTACTTTTCATAAGCTGCTTTAAAAATGTGAGGGCAGGTATTCATGAGAGCTGAATCATAGATTCATAGAAAAACTGGGTTGGAAGGAACCTCAGGAAGTTATCTAGTTGGATGTCTTGCTCAAAGCAGAATCAACGCCAACTAGGTCATTCCAGCCAGGGATTTGTCCAGCAGGGTCTTAAGCACCTCCAAGGATTGAGAAACTACCACCTCTTTATGACCACGGAGCCAATTCCCAGCCAGCAGATCATGGCGGACCCAAGGCCACAGTTTCACCAAGAGGTGATCATGGGATACCAGATTGAAGGCTTTTTTGAAGTAAAGATATATAACACTCTTCTCCCTTGTCCAGGTGATAGGTCGCCTGGTCATAACAGGAAATGAGATTGGTCAAGCAAGACCTACCCACAACAAACCTATGCTGGCTATCCCTCAGGATATTGGCATAGGCCAGTCCATTAGGGATGGCCTCTTTAATAAACTTTTCTAAGACCTACCCCAGGATAGAGGTCAGGCTGATGGGCCTGTAGTTTGCCGGATCCATTTTCCTCCCTTTCTTGAAGATAGGCACCACATCGGCCTTCTTCCAGTCTTTGGGCACTTCACCAGAGCGCCAGGAGTTTTCAAAGATCCATGCCAGAGGCTGGGCTATGATGCTCGCCAGCTCCTTGAGCACCCTGGGGTGCAGATTGTCAGGGCCGGCTGACTTGAAGGTATCCAGCCCCTCAAGATGTTCCTTCACAAGGTCAGCATTGATGGAGGACAGGGGATCTCCCTCACCCAGACTTCCCTGTCCCATAGCGGGCCTGGGTGTCCCATGGGACTGGTGAAAGATCAATGCAAAGTACCCATTTAATAGGTTAGCTTTTTCCTGGGCATCAGTTGTCAGATGTCCCATCTGGTTCAGCCGGGGTCCAACGTTGCCCTTGCTTTTCCTCCTGCTTCCCACATATCTGAAAAAGGACTTTTTATTGTCCTTGATGCTCGAAGCTAGTTGGAGTTCAGTTGCAGCCTTGGCTTTCTTGGTTTACTCCCTGCAGGACCGGACCAGCGCAGAATATTCCTCCTTGGAGGTGAATCCTGTTCTCCATCCACTTGTCCTTGTTGAACGTCATAAGATTTCTTTTGGTCCAATCCTCCAATTATAGGTCACTCTGAATCCTAGCTCTACCCTACAGTGTAACTACTACACCCCCCAGCTTGGTGTCATCTGTGAACTTGCTGAGGGTGCACTCCATCCCATCTTCCAGATCACTGATGAAAACAGTAAACAAAACTGGCCTTAAGACTGACCCCTGGGTACTCCACTTGATGCCAGCTGCCGACTAGACCTTAAGCCACTGATCACTATCCACTGAACTGACAATCCAGCCAGCTTTCTATCCATCTTACAGTCATTCATCCAACTCATACTTCCTCAGCTTACTTGCAAGAATGCTGTGAGAGACCGTAACAAAAGCCATGCTAAAGTCAAGGTATATCATGCCCACTGCTTTCCCCACATCTGGAGAGCCAGTTAATTTATCATGAAAGGCAGTCAGGTTGGTCAGACATGACTTGCCCTAGGTGAATCCATGCTAATTGTTCCTGATCACTTTCTTTTCCTCCAAGTGCTTAGAAATGGATTCCTTGAGGATCTACTCCATGATTCTTCCAGGAGGTGAAGCTGACTAGCCTGTAGTTCCCCGGATCCTCCTTTTTCCCTTTCCTAAAGATCAGGTCTATATTTTCCCTTTTCCAATTGTCTGGGACCGCCTCAGTTTCCACAATTTTTCAAAGATAATGGTCAGCAGCTCTGCAATCATATCAGCCAACCTTGTCAGCCCACTTGGATGCACTGCATCCAGCCCCAAGGACTTGCACATATCCAGCTTTTCTAAATAGTCAGCACCTGTTCTTTCACCACTGAGGGCTGCTCACCTCCTCTGCCAATTGTGCTGCCCAGTGCAGTAGTCTGGGAGCTGGCCTTGCCTATGAAGACTGAGGTAAAAAAGACATTGAGCACTTCAGCCTTTTCCTCATTATCTGTCACTAGGTTTGTCTTCCCTTGAATTCATCTCTGCATGCCTGAGCAATGCTCTTATACTCTTCCCTAGTCATTATCCAACCTTCCACTTCTTGTAAGCGTCTTTTTTGTGTTTAATCTCACTGAAGAGCTCTCCGCTAAGCCAAGCGCGCCATATTTGTTATTCTTCCTACGCGTTGGGATGGTTTGTTCATGAACCCTCAGTGAGGTTTCTTTAAAATACAACCAGCTGTCCTGGACTCCTTTCCCCATCCAGACTGGCCTCCTAGGGGATCTTTCCCATCAGTTCCCTGAGGGAGTCCATACTCTGCTGCTCTCTTTCTTTTCATAAGGATCCTGAACTCAGTCATCTCATGGTCACTGCTGCCCAACTTGCCATCTGCTTCCATATCCCCCGCCAATTCTTCCCCGTTTGCGAGCAACAGAAGAGCATCATCTCTAGTTGGCATCTCCAACACTTGCACCACAAAGTTGTTTCCAACACTCTCCAAAAACTTCCTGCATTGTCTGTGCACCTCCCAGCAGGTGTCAGTGTGATTGAAATCCCCCATGAGAACCAGGTCTGTGATCAGGAAACTTCTGCTAGTTGTCTGAAGAAAGCTTCATCTACTTTAGGTTGCAACGTGGTGCATCCCCTGGCCTGTTTAGTAGTCTTACTCCAGTGACTTAACTTCTGTGTAAAAGTTCTGGAGTTTTATGTAGAAGTTAAGTCACTGGAGTAGAAGTCAACATAGTGCCACACTTGCTTTTTCAGGTAAAAGAATTACAAGGTTCCAGAGAAGATGAACTCCTCAACTATGGTGAGGCAATGACCCAGTTTTGACACATGTGCAGTTTAGTCTATGTCCGTGACTAAGTGTTCAGGCCAAAAACCTAGTGAACATGTACCATATATGCGATATCTGAGCTAAGGTGATCAAAGGTATGACTGGGACAACTGATGACTGATAAGAGACTGGCAGCACCTCAGATAAAATGATTGGCCAAGAGAGTGATTCGCAGAGGTGGCATGATTAGGACCTATAAGAAGGGCTTGCATCCGAGGCTGGGTGTGTGCCTGCTGCACAAGTGAGTTTGGAGCGAGTGGAAGCATCTGTGAGGTGTGTTGGGCTGCCTGATATGGGTGTTGTGTATGTGTCATGGTTATGTCTATTAAGAAAACTTGGGTCATTGCAAGATATGTATGAAACTCTGAGGAGAGTTTGATTTTTTTGTGTGTGTCTATTTGGGTGGAGCAAGGCTCCCCAGTGACACAAATATAGGACCCAACGCAACAGATGACCGGTGCCAAGGTGACCATTGCCTTTTGGTTGGTAAAGTATCACCCTTCCTTGGAAAAAGAAGACTGAGTACCCAAGGAAGGGAAGAAACTCTTGCAGAGTGGGAGTCTTGGGATAGTTCACCGTAGGTAACTATTAAGGCTGTGCGAACGGAACACCTTTCCGTTCCAACTTCCATTTCACCGTTTCAATGGGACAGTGTTTTGTTTCGAGTGTCATTTACTTTTGAAACCGCCGTTTCGTTTCATTTTGTCAAAACTGTTTCACTCTTTCGACTCTGTTTCAACGTTTTGCCCATAGGCTATAATGGGGAAGTACGAAACTGCCTATAACTTTGACATTTCTTGCCTTATTCAGATGGAAACTACTCAATATAATAGTCCTTGCTTCATACACATGGTTTTTATCTTCCAAACCATAGTAATTAGCTAGATTTTCTGTTGAACTGGAAACTGGACACAAATTCTGCATAGCATCTAAGCTCATGCTAGGGTGCTCATGCTACAGACTCAACAACGTTTGCGACTGACAGCTACGTGACAAGTCTGCCTCTGACAGGGGCCACCCTGTTAGAATTTAATATTTATGCATGGAGTTAATGTTCAAGCAATTCATCCTGTCCCAAAGAGGTACATTAAGTTACTCTTTGGTATGGAAACAGCAAGCAGATGCTTTTTAAGTAGCAGCCACTGTATCTAGACTCAGAAAATATTCCAACAACAGGCCACACGCTTATCCACTCCCACCCAAAGCAATCCCAGACATTTAACTTTCCTATTAATGAAATGCATCCACATCAAAGGAGACACACACAGCAATGCTTCACAAAAATTCACAACAGAGAATCCCTTAGCCAAAAGAAATGGGAGAGGAAGACAGCAAAATAGGACAAGAACGACCCAACTACAAATTCAGACAGGACAGATCTCCATTCCAGTTGTGGCCTTTTTTTCCCCCCTTCCCCTGTAGAATTAAATCAAAAATTGTCTTAAGCAATCTGGCACTCAACAACTAGGAGATTAATGGAGTATAGAGAGGATTTTGGCAGTCGAACTAGACCATAAAAGATGCACATTCTGCCAAGATCCAAAGTTTGTGACTGCAGTGTTTCATCACTGTGCTTTTAAAATACACTTCTTCAGCGGAACATCACCTGAAACACCAGGTGAGAAAAGTACAGTTTACACCATAACTTACTGCAAACAGCATAAAGCAACCTCTCTTCAGACTCAAGATTTTAACTTGCACATAATTGAGACTTCGTGTTTATGACAAAGCATATCATTGTATGGCTTATTCAGTTCACTTGGCTTGTTTCTGTACCGGAAGAGAGAGGCTTTGATTAAGATTAGGAGCCTGGGGAGTGATGTGTGGGTAGAACAGTTAAAAGACACAGGCTGCTTGACAGGGAATATGAAGGTATATTTTAATTCAATTTAAAGCCTGAGTAGCAGGTGTAAAACACACAGCACAAACTATATTGCGTATAAAATGAAGTCTTTCTTTTCCGTAAGGTAGATACCACCTTGCAAGTTTGGTTCTGTGAGACTAGTGATGTAGGCAGAATTACTTATGTCCCTGCGTGCCACCAAAAACTATATCCCTCTTACTGTGGAAAATGACCTAAAATATTTAGTTTCTGAGCATTGTATGGGCCATTTAACTCATACACAAGTCAGACATCTGGCGCTCCAGCGCACAGGGGGCCGGCTCTGGGAGCAGCTCGAGGCTGCTCGGGCCCCACATGGTGCACAGGTTGGCGCAAGGAGAGTCAACCCCAAGAGCAGCTCAAAGCTGCTCAAGTTAGCCCTCCCTGGTTTTAGGCCGGATAGTCAGAGCCCCACAGTGTGGTGCAACATTGAACTAAAAGAGTCCCGGTGCCCAGAGCAGTTCCTGGGAAGGGGAAAGACCCCTGGCGTGAGGCCGAGGAACCAGAGCCAGCGAAGGCTCGGCTCCTGAAGGAGCTCCCAGGTGCCCAGCGCAGGGCACAGGGTCCAGAGGGAAGGGCCCCAGCTCGAGGCTGATGGCTCCAGGTGGCCTGAGATGGTGTGGGGACCCAGAGGCCAGATCAACAGAATGAGTGGAAGGACGGCGAGTTACTGGGAACCCAGGTCCCACAGGGGAGGTGCCACCAGGCAAGGGACCCTAGAAAGTGTGGGTGGGGGGGAAGGTCCCACAAACCCTCCACTCCCCGGGATAGGAGGGGAGGAGACCCCAAATACACACTGGGGAGTGTCTGGTGGACCCTTTGAGGGACCAAGTGGTTGGAACCCAGATAGGATGCATCTAATATCTGGTACAGTTATGCTTCATAGTTGGTATCTATTGCCATTGTTGGTCTTATAAATAGTTGGGTGTATTCATTCTGTATAATGGGCTCTGTAAGGATGTCTCTATTTGCTAACCCACTTGTGATACAGGCTTGCTGAATTGACTGTCCCAGGATCCACCCCTCTTCTGGGTCTGAGGCACAGGTACTTCAATTAAGCTATTCTAACTGAAGTCCATTGAGAAGGAAAGTGTAATGCTGCACTTGCAAAGTCTGTTACTATACCACATGTATGCTGGACCCTTTCATCAGTAGATCTGGAAGGGCTTTACAAAGAAACTCAGTACTAACCTCTGCATTTCACAGAGGGGAAACTGGAGAAGCAGAAAGAAATGATTTTCCCCAAATTGCCAGGTAGGGCTAGTGGAAGAGTAAAGAACAGAATTGGGGTCTCTTAGTCTGTGGCCTGTACTCTGTCCCAAGTGTCCTAATGTGTCCACATGCTTGCTGTCACTTCAATTTGATCATTACTAAAAAAGCAGGCTGGAATGCTTAAATGAGGTAAAAGATCTGGGTTATTAAGTCACTACAGTTTTGAAAAGTTTTACCTGTGGTGCCCACCTCAGCTTTTAAATAAGTTTGTCTTTGTTTCTGAACATTAACTTCCACAGCCACAAAGCTGAGTGAAAAGAACAGATCCTTTTTTTTTTAGAAAAGCTATTTTAGCTGATAAAAATGAAACAACACTGAGGAGTTAGCAGAGCATATCCACTTGGAAACAAAACACACCTTCAAAACCAGGCAATCTCTCAGAGCATACACACACAGGCACACATGCATGCAAACCCTCCCTATAAAAACCCTTGATCAAGTAAATTAGGTGCAACATATTTCACAAGAAAATAAAGACTGTTTAGACTCAAAAGTGGTGTTTAAACAGAATAATTCCCATCTTTAAAAGGTTGTGTAGGAGTGATCTGACATACCACAAAACAGTAAAATGGACTGAAAGCAGTACAAGAAATGACCAAAGGAGACATCCCTGGAAACAGAAAAGAAATCCAGAAGACAGGACATTTTCTGATATCCTAACTAACCACTGCGGCTTGAATGAGGCACAGAGGTTAACCACATTGTAATTCTCTCTTGTTCACAGAAATTGCAGTTTAATAGTCTTGAGAGACAATTCTTAGGAACTGGGGTAGGAGGAAAGTGGGAAATCAATAACTTTTTCTTCAGTTAATATCTCCTCCCCTTATTGCTTATATTGTGGCTTTTTAACGAAACCCAGGTAGTTCTTCTTGAACTATCACTGAGACCAAATGATTGTGCTAAATCCAAATACAGCATTCTAAGACTTTGGTTTTTTTTTAAAAAAGTAAACCCAAATCACAACGAATCTAACCTTCTCTTGTACAAAATCCAAAATGTTCTTGAAGTCCAGGTCGTCATAATAGTGTCTAATTCCCTCTTGGATGTTGGAATGGAAGACAGCATTCATCTGGGAAAATAAGAAAGAGAAACTTCATGTCACACTGTAAGAAGATGCTTGAAAAAAGATAGCAAAATAAAAAAGATAAATATTAGGTTATACCAATGATTTTTATTACAGCAAATGACCTCTATCTTACTGCATCACTGTCAAAGGGTTTGACCTTATATATACTGCAGCATTGTCACTTGGCAATTTTATTTGGAGTCTCAATATACGGTGTGTCTCAATGTTCCAATTACCAAGGACTGGAGATTACTTGAAACTCTCATCTTTCACTTAAGAAGATTAACGCTTCTCATCATTGTTGGGAAGAAAAGGTAGAAAACAAAGTCAAACCCTCAAAAACTAGAAGGCAAATGAGAATTTGCTTCTCAGCACACTGACTCCCTCTTCTAGTCCACCGCTACATCTGCACAGGCAAGGGTGCCTAGGTCAATAGCTACCCTCGCCCTGGGGTGTTTTACCGAACAGGACGTTCCAACCCTTTTATAACCCCAAGCCACGTCTGCTCTAGAAGACGGTGTTCTTGCTTTTATGTTGTTCTCTTAATCCCGATCTTTCAAACAAGCTGAACTGTACAAGGCAGCAGATCACTTCGGTAACTTGAGCAGCTATCATTTTGAATTCACCCACAATACATGCTATTAACTCAGATGCTAGAAGGTTATGACACACTCCTCTAGCACAGACATCTAGATGGGCCACAAAACTCGCATGTCCCTCTCTGATCAGCGTTTCTTAAATACTACACACTCATTTTGTTGTACAGGGTTGCAGAAGATGAGAAGTAAGACTTTCAACCCTCTCCTAAGGCAATGGGATTTTTAGGGTGCCTATACAAGAGCAGGAAGGCTGCTCCGATGTGCTGTAATTCCAATTACCGTGTTCCAGCAGCCTCCTGCATCTCATCCAGTGAGCTTTAGATAAAGTGGCCCTGCCGTCATTTTGAAGTGCAGGGATGTTGATACATGAGATGCTTCATGGCGCTTTTGTTAGAGTGGCTCTAGGAGGTTCTCTAATTAAAGCACTACCCCACTCCGGAGCACATTTATGAATACCTTTGAGTCCCATTCTCCAAAAATGACTTTTGACAATCTTATCCTGGGGCTGGCATTTCAATGTGCCTGAGTAAACCACGGTTCAAATTCCACTGACTCTCAATGGCCTTGGGGCATGTGCTCCTTTTTCCATTACTCTTTTTCTTTCCTTCGAAAGGTATGTAACTACCAGAATTACATTACAGAATTGAGGAATGGGATTTCTGAGATCTGTAGAAGTGGACAACTCCAGGCAGCATCACTGGGTTCTTCAAAAAAGCCACAAAGCCTTCATTTTCTATATAAGCACAGATTCTAGTAAATCAAAAAACTTTATCCACCTGCCTCTCATTCTATTAGCAAGATGCATGTAGGTATTGATTGAGGAAGCCAAAAGCATTGTAGTTTGTGTCAGTCAAGAACTCCATCCACAGAACAAACTATTTTTGCATTTACTAAAATACTCTGGGATTTCAGCTCTTTGCACAGCCAGCCCTAACTTCAGGGGACCTGAGAATTGTCCTTTTGCTTATGCTTAGTTGCACCAGATCAGATTCCCCCAACCCTGCAAGCCCTTCTCTCATCTCCTTAGATTGATTTTATTGTTCATATTTTCCTGTTTGTGTTTCAAACGACTTTCTTTAAATCAAGCAGTAAGGACCTCTATGGTACAACATGCAGGGCGAGAGGTGGCATCCCACTTCTGAGAAAGAAACAGTTATCAGGAAACTGCTTCTGAGTGCTGTAGGTGAATTGGTTCAGCCGCTCACAGAGCTTCTCTTCGAAAACATATGCCTGAGAAGAGGGTCTCTTTATTAGGGATGGTGGGTTTTTCGGGGCTCCATACACCAAGCAGACAGGTAGCCATCTGCACCGCAGATCCCAGATCATCTACTCAGAACAAACAGCCCAGAATTGAATTATTTCTATGCTCTTGTTTTTCAAACTAAACGGATTCCTGGAATGTGAAGACGGCTGGGCTTGTGGCAGAGACCTCCAGCATTTCTTCCTGTGCTTCGTGTTAGCAAAAAATCTTTAGTGGGCAGAGTGTAACGTTCAAAAAGCTCCTCTCTTCCTACAACTTTTGGGTATTAGGCATGCAATTCTATACTCAGTTAGATCAGCAGCATTCTCCCATCAGGATTGGACTTGTTCAGTAATGCCCTGCAGTCTCCAGGGATGCATCCTGCTTGAACTGCAGCTTGTCATGGGAGGTAAAACTCAAGTACTCGACTGGCTAGAATGGCAGCTGTAGCCCCCTGCCTGCCCTTTGCTTTTTCTGCCAAGGCTGCCAAGCCTGGATGGACCAAAGACCCCATACAAGAGACCCGGTGGCAAAGGAGAGGAGGAAGCCCTGAGAATCAAGACTAACGATGTGGTGTGACAGCTGTTTCACAGATACACAGAGGGTGGCACCTTCTAAGGCTAGCAACCTGGCACTGCAGCATGGCTGAAGTAATTGGGGACGGGAGTGAAGGGGATGCAAACAAACAAGCAATAGGGCTAAAGAATAGCGAAGAGTGAGGAAGCCGTCCCAGGGAATAAAACAGGTTACTAAAAAGTCCTGAAAACAAAGAGTTGCGAGTTTGCAAGAGTTCATAAGAGGAAAGGTATGTGAGAGAGCCAGTCTCCCTTCTAACTCACAGCACTGCCTGAGGAGGTTACAGACTTGTTTAAAAAATGCTTTAGGTTTTTTTTTCCAGGTATGATAATATTATGTAACATCCCAACAACTCACCAGCAAATAACGTTAACAAAAAAGACCATATCTAATATAATCTCCTCTGGTAGTTAGCAGAGCTGAATCAGAACTTAAGATATCTTGGGAAGTTTGTATCCTCTCATCCTGCAGGTTTTTTCCCCAACAACATACCTCTCGGAGCAGCAGAGCTATAGCCCTTCCAGATGAGGGTCAGAAAAGGAAAGAGTAGCTGAAGAAAAGCTAATTTCTAGTTAATTTTTGGTCATTTATTGAAGGCAGCTTTCTGCAGCAGAAGTCTAAGTTCATCAAAGAAAAGCAAATGCTTTTCTAAATGGCAATACCTCTCCCCAGAACCCAGCCTTCCCTGTGGTAGAAGCAAACTGCTTAACTCCAGATAGCTGACCCAGTTCCTCCATGCTCACTGAGGGGCATTCAGCTGTGGTTCCTTCCCTAAGCATGTTAACGCTTTCTCTGTCAGCCAATACACAAGATCCCTTTTGCCATCTCACGGGGGGAAGACCACCAGGTACCACCAAGACCACCTAGCCCCACTGCCAAAACTAAGTATAACTGTAGGTCTTTTATATGCTACTTCTGTTGTAGACTGGGGCACTGAAATAATTTACCTGCCTAGTCTCTCTTCATTAAAACAGAAGTGGCTAAGTCCTGCGGGTGAAGCCCACAGGGAAAAAAAAGGCTGACAGTTCTTTAGGTTTTCCCTCATACATTTAGTATTAAGGGGTGCCTGTACATGCCATGATATTTGACCTTTCAGGCATTGCAACTGCGCATCTGTTTGCATAAGTGGGATTTCCTGACATTTTAAAAGTCTTAAAAGTCTTTTTGGTGCATTAAAGTAAAACTACTTGGACATATAATTTATGCCTGGGGATTAGGGGT
>JAGPOW010001890.1:3509862-3560530 GCA_030014935.1 Caiman crocodilus | reverse complement strand
AGGAAATAGGGCAGGCTCTTTTTTCCCGGGCACCACCAGGGGTAACTAGGACCAATGGTCACAAGTTACTGGACAGCAGGGTTAGGTTGGACATTAGGAAACACTACTTCACAGTTAGGGTGGATAAGATGTGGAACCAGCTTTCTAGGGAAGTTGTTCTTGCTCCTACCTTGGGCATCTTCAAGAATAGATTGGATAGATACTTGGCTAGGGTCCTGTGATCCTAGCACTCGTTCCTGCCATTGGTGGGGGGTCAGACTAGATGGCCTGCTTTAGGCCCCTTCTGACCCTAGATACTATGATACTGTGTCCAGTTTTGGGCCCCACACTTCAAGAAGTATGTGGACAGACTGGAAAGAGCCCAGTGTAGAGTAACAAAAACAATTATGGAGCTGGAAAACATGACTTATGAGGAAAGGCTGAAAAAAACGTGAGTTATTTAGTCTGGAAAATACCTGGAGGGCAATTAGCAAGAAGAAAATGGGTTTTTATCTGTGGCCATAGGGACCAGGATTTGAGAAATTGTCTCAGGCTGCAGCAGACAAAATTTAGGCTAAGAATTAGGAGGCATTTTCTGACTCTAGGGGGGCCAAGCATTGGAACAAGCTACCTAGGAAAACTAGAGTCTCCATCACTGGAAATTTCAAGAGCAGGTTGGACAGATACATGGCTGGGATGGTTTAAGTCAGGCACAGTCCTATCTTGGGCAAGGAGCTGGCCTAGATGACCTTGTGAGGTCCCTTCCAATCCTACTTTGCTATGATTCCTATAACTCATCGTCAGGCCATCACCGCATGTGGGGGAACACCCCAGTGTCCTGCTGACATTCACCGGCCCCTCAGGCGGCTGTGCCCCTATGACTTAGCAGAAGGGAATTCGACGCGTCTTTTTTCCCCGCCTGCCACGACTTTGATGATATAGCGGATTTTGAGTGAGAGGGAGGTGGTAACTGCCTGTCTCCTGCCCAACTCAAAGGGGCTGCCCCACATCCTGAGGGGTCCAACTCCTGGGAAGGTAGTCACCTTTCTGCCTGTTTTTCTTTATTATTTAGGATTTTTCTCTCTTCTTTTTTTCTTTTTTCTTTCTTTTTTTTTTTTTTTTACAAGAAAAAAAGAAGTTTTGACCTTTGGCCTCCTTGGCCTCAGGAGTCTTCCTGGCCAGGTGCTGCCTTGTCTGGGGTCATTACTCCAGGCTCTTCCCTGAGCCGCCTCCCCACCCAGACCTCTTCTCCAGGATCTTTAAAATCCATGCCATAAGGGGGACATGATTGCAAGGGAGTGCCGCTCCTGTGGCTGGAGATTCCTGCCAATGTCATCGGCATGGCAGGCACCGTTTTTGTGGTCAGGGATCCAGGCTGCCTCTCTTCATTTCTGAAGGCTTTCTGAGGTAAACCTCACTCCCTTTCCTTTGGCAGATGCCCACCTTCCACCCTGAGTCTCCGGTCAGCTGGGGAAAAGTAACGCAGGTACAAGAAAAAAAGCAAACCGGAGAGCCAAAAGAATGCTGCCGCGATTAGGGTCGGGCGGATCTGCTGCCTCCGTTGCTCCCCAGGGCTATCCCCGGATTTCCCTCCAGCACCCTGCTTCTTCATCCTCAGTTCCACCCCTATGGTAAGGGGATTGTCACTCCCCCAGCCTCTGCCTGGCGACTTGCCCCAGCTTTCCCTTCTTTGGCTCCTTGCCCTTGCTCCAGCGGCAACTCTTGAGGTCCACCTGCAGATATAATTTGTGCTGCCGATTGGCCCCAATCCACTTCAACTGACATGCAGGTAAAGCCAGGCTGGGGTTCCTACTGCAGGGTCGATGTGATGGCATCTGGTGATCCATGTTCTTGGCTGGGGATACACCCCTGGCGAGTGCCCTCCAGACTCTCACACTCATCGTGATAAGACACTCCATCCCACAAGTTTTTGATTTGGCTTTAGGATTTGAGGTCACCAAGCAGGTAATGTAATCTTTAAAATCATTCTCCCCAACACAAGCATTTATGGGACTGGAAGAGCTATAAATTGTTTGTACAAAGAGAATCGATTTTAATAAAGCCCTTAAGTATGCATTTTAGAGATCGTTCTTCTATACCATTGTATAAGCCAGCACAGACTGAGGCGAGGCCTTCAAGTAATTTGGTAGACTGCAAAGTCAAGCTAATATGGAAAATAACAAAGTTGGTTTCAGCTTAGTCTGGGGAGAGGCAGAAGGGAACTTCTATCATAAGCATTTTTAAAGTGTTTCCCCAATGCTTATTATAGCAATATTATAATTGCTATAATAAGCACCTCATGCACAAATTTTAAAAAAAGCATTTAACATAACGGAGGCAAAGAGTTTAGCAAATTTAGCAGAAAGTGGGAAAAACCTACTCCTTTAAGGAGGCTGCCAAAGGACTTGAGTAGGTGTAATTCATCCTACAGCACAGAAATAAGTACACCATCTAGCAAGGGCAAAAAATGACAAAACCCCCAAAACAAAACCATTAATCCTCATCCTTCAGGAGCATGTGCTGATCCTTTAGTGGAATCAGGAAGAAATTTTCTCCCCACCACAGCAGATAACTGCAGAGTTAACTAGGTGCATGCCATGGCATGGGTTTCACAGAACCAGTGCAGAACTTGGTACTGACAAATGAATGAAGAGTAGGACCCTGGATATGATGGAACAACTGTTTGTCTCCATCTTGCATATTTTATGTTTCTTTAAGAGAAAGCTAAAGAAAGACAGATTTGCCAATGGTGTTTATTAGGACTGTGCAAAGCTTTGGTCTCTGATTTGATTCAGCAGGGATTTGACCTGATTCAGTGGCCCAATCTCTGAATCAAATCAAGAGACCCTTTAATCTCTCCAAATCAAATCAGTCCAGAGGGATTTGGACAGATTTGATGATTTGGACATAGATGCAGCTTTAAATGTTTTTTCTACATACCTCAAGGTAGCAGGGGCTCATGAATGCTGCAATGCTGGGGCAGATGCGGCATCCCACAGGAGTGTGGGGTGCTCCCCAGCACACTTGGCAGCAGACCCAGAAGTGGACCAGGAGCAGTTGGCTTGGCGACTGGTGCTTCCTGGGTCCGGGGCAGGGGCACCCGGGGTACTCTGCAGCTGATTGCCAAGCTGGGAGGGTATAGGGAGAGCCTCTCAGCGCACTCCTCGGTGGACCTGGAAGTGGACCAGTACTTTTGGTCCACTTCCAGGTTTGCCGCCGAGCATGCGGGTGGCTCCACTGCACTCCTGTGGGCGCTCCATCTGCCCCACCATCCCAGCATTCACGAGCCACACCTGGTACCTCGAGGTATATAGAAAAAACATTTAAAGCTGTGTTTATAGCCAAATTGCTGATTCTCTGAATCAGCATCAAATCTTCAGATTCAAATTTGGCCGAGTTGAATTGGGGACAGTGATCCGAATCAATGAATTGAATCACTGTCTCTGATTTGAGCCAAATCCAAATCTGAATTGAATACGGCCCATTTTGCACACCCCTAGTCTTTATTTTATTTTGACTCTGGAAAATTAGGAAACTAGGAGTGAATTTAAATCCTGCTCTTGTGATAAGTGAGTGCAGCTGTAAACTTGGAAAAGTTTGCACATTTTATCTTTATCAAGCTTCTGAACTTAATCCTCTTGCTTGTTTTAAAGTCACCCCTTAGAGGGACATGTTTGCTGTCCCTGGGCCCTTTGCTGTTTGGTGAGTGCTGTTAAAACTTCTGTACAAAGCAACAGGGAAAGTCAGAGTGCTCTGTACAAGGGAGGGAGAAGGGAACATGTTTCCCCAATGCTTATTTAATTCATATTAAAAACACGTAATTAGGCTCCAATGTGAAATTTATTAACATAAATACTTCTACCGAAGCTAGTTACAAAAGACAACATCTGAAACAACATGTTAAGTAGTTCATATTTATGCAGGAAATCCCCAAGCCAGTGCACTTCGCAGTTAAAAAAATGCAGATAACATTGTGGCACTGGTGCAGCTAGACTTTCACTAGTTGACAAAGAGCTGTAGTACAAAAGCTGCTATCTTCACAGAAAGTTCCCTTGAATTTTTAGAAGAACATTTACAAAGCTGCCTAAGGGATTTGAATGTTCAATTCCTATTAAAACTAATGAGCGCTGAGCATCCAAACCCCAAAGTATCTTTTTGAAAATCTCTGCATTAATGTTCAGGACATCAGTTCCCAGGACGAGCATAGAGATGTGTAAATAATAGATTTTCAGGTCACGGGCATATCAAATTATTTCTGTTTTAGATAATATCAAAATGGAAAGGCATCTCAACAGGGAAAATGTTAGTCGTTTGGAAAATGACAATATTTTTTTTTGATAATGTTTGTTTGATAATGTTTTTTTGAAAATGTTTTGATATTTTCAGCACCTTGAGTGAACCATCAAAAATCACTGGTTAATGGAACAGGCATTTGCTCTGGAAAACAGGACAAATATGATTTTGCACTGCCAAGGGAATGAATTCAGTTGACCTACCTTATTTTCGAAGATTATTTCAATAAATATCAACAGAATTTCAGTGATGAAGATCACCAGGAGGACCCAGAAGAACTGTGCAGAGAAAGAGAAAGCAGGCCATTAGCATTGCTCTGAGCTATATTGGCTCTGGTAAATTTAAATGGTCACGAGTCATGAAAAAAGGCTGCGTTTCTTGTAACGCATTCTCATTTTAGTACAGCAGCAGTAACAACTATGTTGCATCACAATTCCTGGGCAGCTCAGCTGTCAACCGACCAGGAATCTGAAGGCTTTATGTGCACAGCATGTGTTACTGTAATGAAGACAAAATTCCTTTTCCTTCCAGAAGGGAAGTGGAGGAGTAGCGCAGATATACTTCTGTAGCCAAAAAACCTAACTCTACCGTGTGTGTACACATGTACTAACTTTCTGACAGTTAAGCTGACTTAACTTTTTTAAGTTGACTTAACTGTCGGAGGATACACATGTATGTGGAACAGAGTCAACTTAAATGCGGCACAAGATAATACACCTCCGAGATATATTATCTTTAGTCGCATTTGTTAAGGTCACTTAGCTCACCAGCTGGCTGCCACTAGGGCTGTATGAAGCTTCAGGTGCTGATTTGATGCAGAGGAGATTCAGCTTGATTCAGCAGCCAAATCTCCAAATCTGAATCCGATCGAGAGACCAATTAAAAGTTCTGAATCAATTTGAAGTTCTCTGAATCGATTCAGAAAAGATTCAGACAGCTTCAGAAATTCGGGCAATCCCCACTTGCTGCTGCAGGGAGCTGGACCCGGACTCTGTGCTCGTAAGTAGGGAGCAGGGGAGGAACCAAGGGGGTTCCCTGTCAGGCCCATCCCCTGCCCGCTCCCCCAGTCCCCTCAAGTGCTCCGCAACCTCTGCCTGCTCCCCCAGCTCCCCCTATGGCTGCCCCAGCTCATGGCTCTTTAAAAAATAGCCCTCACTCACTGGCTGCTGCCAGGCAAGGGGGCGATCCCCGCTGTCCCCCACTGCTCCATGCTGTGTGGGGGGCTCTGCATGGCTGCCTTGCTCACCGCAGCTCCTGGCTCTTTTTAAGAGAGAAAAAAGCCCCACACTCACCAGCTGCTGCAGCGGCCTTGGGGTTTCTGGGGGCAGTGGAGGGCAGCAAGGATCACCCCCCCACCTGGCAGCAACTGGTGAGTGGGGGCTTTTTTTAAGAGCTGGGAGCTGGGGCAAGGAGAGCAGGTGGGGGATGGGGGCTTGTGAAAGAGTAAGCCAAATTGATTCGGGACAGTGATTCAAATCACATCGAATCACTGTCCCCAAATTGGCTGAATCTGAATCCAAAGTGAATACTAGCTACTTTGCACAGGCCTACCTGCCACCATGTCAAGGAGCTGCATGTGTGTATGCTCTGATGTGGCTTAACTTAAGTCAACTTAATTAAGTTGACTTAGTTAAGTCACTTTATTTTAAGTTCACTTAATACATGTGTATGCACCCAGCCCTAGCAAAATTCTGCATATGGGAATGAGAAAATCAGTGCAGAAAAAGTGAACATGATCTCTCAGGGAAGAGAGAGGTTTGCATCTTTACTAAATGACCTCTGTTAGTAAAGATTGATAAATTATACTTAGCACTTTTACAGCATCTTTCACCAGTGGATTCCTGGGTACCACATTAAATGTTCAGGCTGACATTGCCAAATGCCTATGCCCAGAGTTAGGTTCCCATGTGTGGATTTAAATTCCTGATAGAAACTGTGGGTAGTTAGCCATTATTTGAGACTTTGTGACTTGTTTCTGTTAGGAGGAGAAAATTACAAGGAAACCAACACTGACCCTTATGAAAATCCCCAAACAAGGAAACATGAAAAATCAATTAAGCATCAAATAAAGCACAGCACCAAACCAACCCATGAAATGGGTGGTTGATGTGAATAGATCTAATGCCAGGATTCTGATTTTGCCTGTGTCTTAGTACACTTTCCCTGACTTATACCCTAGTGTGGTTGGCACAGTTAACTGGAAACAACTGATTTGGAGAACACGCTGGCTACTGAAGATCTAGGGATCCACAATGTTGATTTAGAAAATGGTATTTAAAGATTTGGTTTTGGGGAATTGGCTTATATGCATCAGAATGGCTTAAGATGGGCAGCAGGAGATAATTGATTTTTAAGAAGCCGGGGTCTCGCACAGAGTTTCTCCAGCTTGCATGGCAGACAGGCTGGCTAACACAACAAGGCCAACAGATACAAAACAGCGTGGGAACCGAGGGAGTATGCACCATACTGCTCATAATATGAGATAAAGATGCATTTTGAGCTTGAAATAGTGAAATCGAAATGAAACAAAAGCCTTTGGAATGGCTTAGAAGCAAAACAAGAGCACTCGAAACATTTCAAACATTTTGAAACGTTTCAAGTTTCAAAGCCAGGCTTACTAGCTTTAGCTCCTGTCCCAGCAGGCAGCACCCTCCTCCTGTCATCCAGGAGGCAGATCAGGGGCTTGCCCGCACCCCTGGGAGGGCTGTGGGAGCTGTGCCGGAGTCTTCCCAGGGGTGTAGGCCCCCAATCTGCCTGACAAAACCCGCACCCAGCGCCAGGAAGATCAGTGCTGCCACTGACCCCAGGCAGTAGCACCTGGCAGGCAGATCAAGGGCATGCACTCCCAGGAGGACTCTGGCACAGTCCCTGCAGGCCTTCTGGGGGTGCCGGCGGGCCCCTGATCTGCCTGCTGGCTGAGAGGAGACAGGTACTGCTGCCTGGGGTCCAGCTGCAGCCAGGGTTGTTCCCAGGGGAGGGGCGGAAATCGAGACAAGTATCCTGGGCCCCGCACTTTGAGGGGCCCTGCAGAGTCAGATGGCGTGGCCATGGTGACTTTGAGCCACCAGTGGCTTCATGTCTGGCTGCTCACTACCCCTCTCCCCCACCGCCGCCGCCACTGCCGATGGTGGCAGCAGCAGGTTCTTTGCATCCAGACCACACAGAATCAGGGTGGGGGCAGGTCCCTGTACAAACTGATTTGCCCTGGGTCCTGCACCCACTTTGGGTCGAGGGTGCGGAGCTCAGGGCAAATCAGCTAGTGCAGGAACCTGCCTCCGCCCTAATCCTACGCATCCCAGCAGGCAGACTGGGGGCTTGCTGGCACTCCCGGGAGGGCTGCAGGGGCTGTGCTGGAGTCCTCCCAGGGGTGCATCTGCCTGCTGAATGACAGGAGCTGGGTGCTGTTGCCTGGGGCAGCAGCACTAATCTTCCCGGTGCAGGGTGCAGGCTGTGCCCAGCGCCGGTCTGTCTTGTGACAGGCAGATCAGGGGCCTACACTCCCAGGAGGAATCCAGCACAGCCCCTGCAGCCCTCCCCAGGATACAGGCAAGCCCCCAATCGGCCTGCTGGATGAGAGGAGTGGGTGCTGCCACCTGGGACTGGTGGCAGGAGCAATGTTCCTGGCAATGGTCCCAGGTGGCAGCACCTGGCTTCTCTCATCTGGCAGGCAGATTGGGGGCCCGCACCCCCAGGAAGACTCCGGCACATCTCCTGCAGCCCTCCCCAGCGTACAGGCGAGCCCCCCCATCTGCCTGCCTGCTGCATTGCATGTTTCTCACTATAATTGTTGAAATGACAGTCGAATTGGAACAGTGCTGTTTCCCACAGCCCTAGTGCATGGGGCACAACACCAGCCCATCTCATTTACCCTACTGGAGGTGAAGAGTGGGCCTCAGAATCCTACCTCCAGACTGCTGCCATGCTGACATCTGACACCTAAGAGAGTGCCTCAGAGTCACGCATATCCTGGCCAGGTGTATCTGACTCTGATGACAGCCCTGGGATTTGGTTGATATATAGAATTGCTTGATTGTTTGCATTGCTTCTTTCTGTTATCACTGTGTATCAATAAATTTGCCTATTATCAAATGGAGAGGTCACGGTCAGTCTGAGGGTGTTCCCTCCCCCCCGACTCCAGAACAAGGCCTCTGGGTTCTAAATCCAGAGCCAACACACAGGATCCCCAGATAAAAGATCTCTGCACAAAACCCCAGAAGTTGGTAGATGGATAGTAAGTGGTAGCGATGGTCTGACTAAAGTGGTGAGAGAGAATTACAGATTCATAGTCATAGAGAAGTAGGGCTGAAAGGGACTTCCAAGAGGTCATCCAGTCTAACCCCCACCTGAGGCAGGATCATCCCTACTAACATCAGTCCATAAAACCATAATCTAAACTATATAAGACTACCATCAACCCTGATGTAACACAGACCTAACACCCTCACCTGCCACAGGTAAAGCAGGGGAACCATGGCAGACAATGAGAAGAGATAGCTCATATGAGATGTAAGCTATGCATTCACTTTTCCTCCGTAATTAAACTGAAAATGCCATATTTAATTTGGCTTAAGAGAAAGGTAAGTCTAGATGTGTTCAGTAAATTGTTTTTCTGAAGTCTATCTTCTCTGGTTAATAGACGTGGATGTGTTATGGTGAGTCCCGCATGAGTTATTTCATGTAGTTTGCTTTCATTGGAGGCGTTAAAAACAAAAACCCCTGAGATCCCTATAGGGGTTGAGACAGAACGAGGTTCTGGAATCAGCATCCTACTGTCATCATGAGTCAAAAGCACCTGGACAAAGGTGCCCTCTCTTCCAGAAGAGAAAATGCCAGAGAAAGCAAAAGGCAAACACAGAAGAGAGAAGCCCAAAGAACCGGGAGGAGAGGAGAATGGTTGAAAGCACAGCTCACGATATCTAGCCCGTGCGTTCCTGACCCATCTAAGTAACCACAATGCCATGGTGTTGTAAGAACTCATCCTCAATTAGCTTTGAATATGCTCATTATGCCTCTTGGTTTCCTGATGCATTTGATTCAATGTAACAACCTACTTTCCTAATGGAGACAGTTTAATGAGAGACTGGTAAAAACAGGTAACCCTTGTAGGATGTCAGCTCTTTCAACCCGGCTGATCAGGTTTTCTTTGTTGGAATGGAGGCATCTAACTGTGTCGTGCTTGTGGGATCCATCCTCAGCTACCCTCCTTTGCTTTCCCCATTTCTTTTGTGAAGAAAGATGACCTGACATCACCAGAACAAACAGGAATTTTGCTGTTAAATCCGATCCCAGTGGGAACAGTACCTAATCGCAGTGCTGTCTGTGCTAAACTGCAGTGTCTAATGGCCAGTTATAGTACTTAGATGATTATTGCAAGAATTTATGCTCCTCTGTCCTAATTCGGTGTTTTTCAACAATTTGGGGCTGGCAGCCTGCTTTATCTGAAAACATTGCTCTCCCTCCCCTATATTTCTTAGAGTTAGAAATGTTCTACTGATAATAGTGCAGTGCAGGGGAGAAGTGAGATTTGCATTGCTCTAAAATGTATTAAACTATACAACAACTAGGCACTCACGGCACTGTTTTTCTGACCTGGCTTGGGCTCCTGACCTACCAGGTGGGAGACACCATCCCAATGGGCAGCTGTTTCTTTGCTAGGTTTGGATAAAGGATAACTGCAGAGTTTGTGTGTTTGGCTCTAGAACGATTTGGCGCAACAAGGAGCAAGAAGTAGGAGCTCACTGTGGAAGGTGGAGCTAAGAAAAGCAGGGTCTTAACTCACATAAGCTGAGAGAGAGCAGTGAAACACCACATGACATTTCACAGTGCGTTGCCCTTCCATCGGACCTCTGCAAGACGAACTTCCCACTTGACTGCAAGCTGTACTCCACCTGTAAAGTTAAGTGCAACTCCCCAGTGAAGGATGAAATCAGAAGGCCCCAAGTCATTCCTGCCATGCCAATCCAGATAAACTACTTTGCTGACGAGTTTGGTAGAAGATGGATGTCCCGCCATGATGGTGAGGGACATTATAGCTAGTTGGTCTGCTCTGCTGAAACAGAAGCCATCTAGTCCTGCGGCGAGTCAATGCCAGGACTGTCTACAGCTCATGATTCTGGCATTTAACCATAATAAACAGTACTATTAATATGTGACACTCCTACAGTGCTTTTCATCCATAGAGCTCAGAGCTCTTTGATCTCAGCTTCATGTAGCTCAGGCCTATTCTTATGAAATCCCACTGACTGATCAAGTCGAACTCCTTGATGAGCCTGGAAGGCTGTTCTTTGCACATTTTACAGTGTAGAAGCATACCTAGAGGCTATATCTCTTAATAGTCTCTGATAGAATCCACTGGAAATGAAAATCGCCATAGTAACTAACAACCCCATCAGTTGCCTTTGAAATACAAAGCAAGTTTATGAAGGCAATTTACTTACCAAGACATTAAATTTGCTTCGGGTTTCATTTCAATGTGCATTTACAAAGCATCTTTCAAGGCAAGAATCCCAGGGACTTTTGTGTAAAGAAACCATTTACCACACTCAATGAGACTGGTCAAAATGCTTTAAGGAGTATAAAAGCAGTTTCAGTAGCACCGTTAGAACAAAAGAACATGCAAGCCTACAGTAACTCCACTGGAAACAGTGGTGATTACTTGGTACCCAATAGCTTTGCTTCATTATCTTGTTAACAATTAATTGTTATAGTTACCACTGTGGAAATATCATCACCTGCATTATACTCTAAATCAGGGCATAGTGAGTCTCATGTAATTCAATCTGGATTTTTTAAATAAAGGAGTACAGTTAACCAAGACTAATGATTGCTACGCCGTCTGCATTCAGCAGTGATTAGGGCCCTACTGAATTCATGACGGAAATGGGCTGCTCAGTGGCTCCTTTAATCTTGCAGGTTTCCTCATGTACGGCACGCCCCCCTCTAGCTAATTGGTGGGGGCCCCCGCTGCTTCTCCTAATCATCAGAAAGATGAAAATCATGGTTTTAAATATAGCACTGTTTTTACCTCTTGGCTGGTCAGCACCAAATATCAAGGCCACCGGAGCCCCTCAGCTAATCAGCAATGGGGATACGCAGGAGAACCTGCAAGATTGAAAGAGCTGCTGAACGTCCCACTTCTGCCATGAATTCAGCAGAGCCCTAGCAATGATGTACAGAGAAATAGCCAGATGTGGATATAGACAGGGAAGGCATTGCTGAAATCACCTGCAAGATGACAAAACTGAGTCTTGGGGTAGGAACCTTGAGGCTGCAGAGTCTGCTCAGCAGTGTGTAGAGAAAAGGAGATGGTGTACAAGACCAGAACTGGACTTGTGTTCCCAATCCTTCCCTAGTCCTATTGCATGATGATGTACCTCAGGTCTCCCATCTGTAAAATGGAGATAAAAGGGCCCAGACAACTTTGTAAAGCCCTATAAGCTCTCTGGATGAAAAATATTTTACTGGAAAAAGGTAACTTGATGGAAACATTGCCAACTTTCTTATACCATTGTCTCAAATGATCAACATAAAGTATTTTGGTAGCATTTGCCACAAAGGAAAGGTATGAACATATTTAATCTGTGAGTTGAACCATGTATTAAATAGGTCTTGGAAACTGTTCCTTATTTCTGATCCAGCTCAGGTCAAGGCTCCAGAATATGCTATACCTGCATCCAGATGAAATGAACACAGATTTTTCTGACCTTTCTTTGATTAAATCATTGGATTCAGTTTCCATTTCATGCACAGCCAAAGGAAAGCAGCTTTTGTGTGCACTCCACTATGTACCAATAGCTAGAAATACTCTTTCACTCTCCTTGTGGTCACATTCAAAGACAGAGCTCACCTTAAAGCAATTTAAAGAGAGAGGTCCACCAACTTGATTAGGTCTAAGGTGAAGTCTTTCTCCTACTTAGGGGGAGGGAAAAATATGAGGACAATGTAGCTGCAGGGAAAATTGAAATGAGACCTCTTAGAAAGTAGTGCGTCTGTGAGGAAAGGCACTTAATTAACTCTGTAAACTGGAAGACATAAATTTGTGAGAAAGAAACCCCAAGCAGATAATTAGATGTATAATTTCTTTTTTCTTTCCAATGACTTTGCCCTTCATGGAACAAAGACTGTATCCTTTGTCAATTCTAGGGCTTGGTTAATCCTCTCTATGCATATCCTTTGTTGATCCACCTAAGTCTCCAAGTGTTTACTAGTTATTTTTTCTCAAATCATGATTTCAATCATTAAGCTTCTATTAGAGAATCCAGACTCCTCCATACTTAAGAACAACCTAAGCATGGTAAGATGGAGAAGTCCTTGTTGGTTTCTAACAATATTTGCTTGCTACTTGCTTAAATCTAGGGGCTGTGAGCAGCTCTGTGTCTTGCTGTGTTCTGTTAGAAAAGCTATAAAGGAATTTTTGTCTTTCAAGTACTTCCTAAGTGTTTCCTTTGGCTGCTACGTAACCAATTCCTACCCAATATCAACAGTTACACCAAAGAGGAATTTGGCCTGTTATCTTAATGCCCCTTGGCTTTTTGTTCCTTCTATTCTGCCCTCCTTTCAACACGAAGGGCTCCATCTTTGCTTTCCAACAAGATCAGTACAGTTCTGCTATTGATGGCCAGAAATTTTGGGACCATTCAGATGTGGCATTCAAAAGTCATCACATTTACTCACAAACTGTAAGCATAGGCATCGCTTTTACCACCTTTGATTACAACCACCTTGAAAACAGAACCCAGGAAGACGTATAGCACCAGCAAGCCCAGGAAGTGCAGAATACCATGAAGAATGTTTGTGGCACATATAGCTGAGGGATTGAGCAACAATTTTCTAATGCAGTTAAAATAGCAGGAGTTGCAATGCCTGAGTTAGTTCACAAAGGCTGCAGTTAGTATGAGTCACATACACTGTGCTTTTCTTTGTGCAGACTTGAGTCTAACAGAGTGGAGACCAAAAGGCGTGCACACACTGACACTACTCAACTGTTCTGAACCTATCTGGAAACAGGACAAAAGGTAACTAATCATGATGCTAAGACGGAGATGATCAAGAATGACATAAGACAGAGAAAAAAGAGTGGCCAGAACACCAAGTTAATGCTCCTTTCTAGCAAGCGTTGATGTAGTTCAGATGTGAGCAAAGGCTGCTTGTACTACTGAGGGCAAAATGCATCAATCCTGATTGAAGTTTAGAGACTGACAAAATCATCAATTTTGCCCGTTAAATTGATTCGCGATCCTAAAGCAGCACAATCACTCACCTCTACTCATCCTCTTCCTGGCTGCTTTCATCGGGCTGACGATAAAGCTAACAGCAAAACCTGGAACACTTGAGCTTTTCATCCACATGATATGAATTACCTCAAGTACCACAAAGTGCACTCACGGCACTAGCAGATACCTTATTCTGTGCAGTTGGGTAAGGGGTTGAATATTGCTGTGATGGAAAAAGCATGATGCAGTGCCCAGGACAGGTGTTGGGAGCTACCCGACTTCTCGGTCATGATCTATCTAGAAAACTCATCCTAAAGTACCACTGAAAGACAGTGCATCTCCGTACTGCAGTCCTACAGGTATCAGTGAGACACCCTTCATCTACTGGTCCTGGGGAAGAGGAGAAAAAGGATCTGTTCCCTTAACTTGTCCCATGTTTTCTCTGTCCTTTGCGGCATCTTGCTTCTTTCTTAGCTGTCCTATTACTGAAATTATTACTTTTCATTAGTGAGGCGGTTGGCTACTATTACATCACTAGGGCAAAATACAATACCCCATACACTACAGGTTCTTTGGTGTTTACAAGATTGTGTTGCTACGGTTAGCCAAAAGGAGCCAAATTCATTGCTTTGTCATCAAGAAAGATACCCCAGAGACACAGTGGATTCAATACATCCAGTGCCTTTGAGGACTGAGTCACCTTAAAAAAAAAAAAAAGCAATGTAATTCACCCAACTCTACAGAAGAAAAATAGCCAATAAAAGTTTTAGCGACCAATTTATCCTGCTCAGAAGAGGACAGATGAAATGGAAACAAGTCCTTCATTTCTTATTAAATTAACACTTACCTGAGCCAGCTGCCTTGAAAAAGTTCATCAATCCCAACATCAGCAATAAATTATACTGTTTAATTTTCTTATATGTTTTGACAAGAGATTAATCACTTCCATTCCTGAGATCAACGCAACTTGAAAATGGTCTATTACCTGCTTCTTACTTCATTTAACAACTCCCCAGTACTATTTTGTTTCATGTTATTAATCTTTCCTGTGGCAGAAGCGAGTGCGGAAACACGGTTCTCAGGGAGACAGAAACAATACATTATCATAGCTTATGTCCCAACCAGGGGTGCTCCCAACAAGAACCACCTCTTTGCCATTTGGCTTTGATGAGCAAGTAGAAATCTGGATCCAAACCAGCCCTGGTTAGGTTTCCTGAGCCCAGAATTCCTCCCAGTTCAGCACAGCTGGGAGCAATGCCATGTGACATTGATGGAGCCATCTCTGTCTTTATCTCCAACCATTTTGCAAGCATCATTTCAACTTCACAACCTGCCTTTGGTGCCTATCTTCCACATCACAGATATGGAAACTGAAGCATGGGTGAATTAAATGACATGTCCAAAATGATGCAGTGCTGAGTACTAACCATAAGATCACGGAGCCCCAAGCCATACATCTTCCATAGTCTCCGTCTTTTAAAACCCAGGCTCCTGGTGCTTGGATTTTGCATCCGTGATCTACCACTGATCTAAAGTTTTGAGCCCCAGTCTCCCATGTGTCAGTCCAGTGCCTTTTCAGAACACCATCCTTTCTCTCAATAGTAGCTTAGGAGCAGCTATAACCATAATTAATTCTTGGATTCTGCATGAAAGAAAAGACAGGGAATGGGTGGAAAATGAAAGCTTTACAGCAAAATTTTTAATAACACACTTGCATAACATTTTTCCAGGAGGGCTTTGCCTCAGTGCTCACAGTTCATAACAAATTAGCTCTTCAGCCGTGGGATTCTGCACTAAGCCAGTTCCAGAAGCTATTGTTCTGTGCTTGCAGAAGAGGTAAAACAGAGGTTTTGCCTTACTGGTAACAGAAATGCAGCCCCCGCATATTGTAACACATGGAAGAGCTGAATGCCCCTGTGACTGGGATCCACTGATATGTAAGGTGCAAATCATTTGGTATGATCAACTGGAAGCCACAGGAGTGCTGTATCACCTCCAAGAGCTCAGCACAACGTGGATGCCACCTGTGCTGAATAGAGGGCATTAATCGCAAAAGCAGCACTTGCTACATTTCTGTGGACCAGACCAAGGCTATCAGGACTTATTTAGGTATCACTGTGCACAGGGGTGAAAACTAGCTTCACTTTTTCTTGCTAGAAGATCAACTATTTGTGGTTTCGGTTCAGAAAAGTGAGGAGGAGAGACAAGCCAGACACAGTGGATTGGATAGAAAGATCTCCCAGAGTAATATGAAAAAAGTGTGTCAGGCACAGATAATCTCTGTGATGTTTATTTAATAAAAGCAGCCTCCATTCTTGATATGTTTCTGTAATCTTAGGCTTTCCAAAAAGGAAAACCAGGCTCTTCACAGCTGCAGGGATTCTCTGGGACATTAAATATTCAAAATACATTTTTTTTCTCCCCATGGCAGCCTCTCAAACTTCCTCCTGTGAAATACAGTCTATGTGCACAGAATCCTCAAAAGCAAAGGCAAAATGCCAGCGCCTTTGAGGCAACAAGAAGAGAACATGAACCCATTTGGTGGGGGTTGGGGAAGAAATGGATCCAAATTTCAACCAATTTTTCTGGTTTCAGAAACATTTTGAAACTTCTTTCCAGTGTGGTCAAATTCCATCCCCCTAAACAGAGCTGAAATATACCACATTATGGGTTTAAAAAAAGTTTCTCCCCTCCATATTCCAACATTTTAATGTTTTATAGAGAAAAAAAATCAGGAGAAGCACCAGTAATTAAGACAGCCAGTGTGCCTTTTACTTTGAACTGTAGAGACCCAAATCATAGTATGACTCCTGGTTCTCCTGAAGCAACTGTCCTTTTATCCACCTCTAAATGTGACTTTCAAAGGTATTGGATGTGAAAAGCGGGCTACAGTCCCCTTTAACAAAGCTTTCTGCCACAGTACCTGAATTCACAGCCTTTCAGTGCTGTCTCTGCAGATGCAATTGATTCAGCTGACAAGCATGCTTCTCACACACTCAAAGAGCCCTGATCAATCCAGGAAATGGTAAAGAGCTTTTTTTTCTGTTCTTGATTATCCATTTCCTACTTCAACTCAACAGTCACAGGAAAAAAGGAACGTGAGAGAGATAATGAGGTTGCTGATTTTTTAAGTGCCCATCAGGCAGCCTACACGTGTCGATAAAACGGTGTGGCAGTCATAGGGGCGAAGTACAGAAAGTCAAAAAGCCCGAGGCTGAATTGATTCGGGCTTTGCAGGTTAGTTTCAGCTGTGTAGATTGAACCGATCAGTAAGTGAACAGACATTTACTTTTGAATCTGGGAATGCAGCCACATGCCTGCAGTGGCCTAGGCCTTAAGCTAGGGCAGGGGTGGGCAAAATGTGGCCCATGGGCCAGATGCGGCCCGCCAGGCCTTTCTATCCAGCCCACAAGGCACCTACAAAATTCAGAAAATATATCTCTGTCTGCACCTGGCTGCCTGTCATGTAACCCTCTATGGCTTGCCAAAACTCAGTAAGTGGCCCTCCGCCTGACATAATTGCCCATCCCTGACCTATGGAGCTTTACTATAGCACATCTCCCTGTTTGGCTGGAGTAGACAGCTTGGGCCAAGGCTAACCCAGCCACCTTCCAAGGAGAGAGGTTTGTGGGGAAGGTGCAAAGCATCCTGGGATACTGGGGGACTGTGAGTTAACTTGAATCTGGAGGGCACTTGGGACAGAAGTTCAATAAATCAATTTAATCTAAATCAGTTAAGTCTGATACTACATCCATCCACGTTTATCTTAAACTGGCTCTGGCCATTTTGAAAACCAGTTTATGTCCACTGAATTTCTCTTGTTACAGATTTGAACTGGTTTCCAATCACTTATACACGTTTATGTGTCATTCTGTCCCTAGCCAGGAGGGCACAAGGATTCTGAAGGGTGACAACTCAAAATGCAAGCATTCCTAGTCAAGGTTTTTTCCTGTGAAATGCATCTGTCCTTTTTATTTTCAGTTAGATGCTAGTGGAGATAGGCCAAACCTAGATCCTTTTTATACAGAATACTTGGTACCCTATTCGTTCAAATGGTGCTGGTTGGAATAATATGGGAGACAGTGCTGAATAACTCCTGGCAGGGTTTTGGCCATGGCGCAAAACTTGTTAGTTATGCCACTGCTTCTCCAATTCCTTTATAGCTTTATTTTGGAACATGCATTTTCCTCACTATTCAACTATTCACTTACAGTTTCCTATAAGCTCATGCAAAAAAGTACTGCAGTGTGAACTGATATCAACACAACACTGTTACATTCTACAAGAGCTGCTCCTCAAATCTCATTTCTTAAAAGGGACACCTTAAAGACGGAGGTTTTGATTCGTTGCTGATCTGATTTGATTGCAGGTTCCAGGGCAAAATCTACACTTATGTTTATGCAGGCACAGCTCCTTCATTAATGTTACTAGGAACTTCCGTGTCTGTAAACAGCAATGCAAATGCATTGTGTGATTCTGAATGAAAGCTCTATTATCTTGCAATTAAGGAACTTGTCTAAGATGGGCTGAATTAAAGAGCATTTATCTAAAATCTGGCACTCAATTTAAGCTACTCTATTACCCTGCTCATGTTCATAAGAGAAGATTGTGACAAAAGATGACATACCACACTGCTCTCCCTAGCTGTCTGGAAACATCACTTTGTCTGCAGCATGTGTCACTGAAACTATCTTAAGAAATCTAGTCCTTGTCGAAACATTCAAAGGAGAAAATAAATAGATACCCAGAGTATATTAAAAAGCGGTTCACAACTTCCGCAGAGCAGTTCAGCTCATTAGATGGCTCGTTCTGCAAAGTAAGTGTATAGACATATATGGTAACTTTATTATAAAGAACTGCAGGGGGGAATAATTGCACCATTAGCAAATCCATCATTTATCACTTATTTTGCAAAAAGCAACATCTTTCATAGGTTTCTTTTGCCTGTCTGCCGGATACAACAAACAACTGGCAAATGTTATATATAAAGCCCATTCATTTTACTATGACAAGTGATTTTTCTAACTCAAAGTCTATAACCCTCTGGGCTTGATTTTATGAGCCTCTTATAGAAAAGCCTGAAATAGGTTAATAGGAAACCATAAACTTCCTAAGGAATTTAAAGATAATTTTATTGCCGTGATAAATGTCCATAGGATGGTTCAAAAACCTATTAAAAGAACTGCATTCTTTATTCAAGTCAGTATGGTTTAAGAGTAATTTATGTAGAACCCTATTAGTTTCATCTTCATTAAATTCTATAGTGCTTTCTTGTGCACAGTGACTCGCATAACTAAATCCCATTGAAATAAATAGGACTACATCCAGAAGCAAGGTTTACAGGATCAAGGTACCAGTTTCTACATATGAAAGCTGACAGTTTCAAGCTTAACATAATAAGCAAGAGCCTCACTCCTCCTTTAAAAACTCCCATGAAAATTGCATTGCAATGCTGGAACCTTTTTCACAGAAGGCCACAACGTATCTTCCTACCCTATATCATTAAACGCTATCAATGAGCAAAGCAGAGGATTGCTATCTCTATCTACCATGAAGGATTGCTACCTCTGTATCTATCTGAGATAAGAATTGCTTGTTCTGTACTGACAGTTGAGGGTAAGCCCAACAATAAGTCATGTCAAGTCCACCAGATGCTATGGCAAGAGGGTTTATATGTGTGATCAGTGTATGCGTGATAATAGATGGTATACTGTACCCTTGAAGAAGGTGGGGGTTGCGGGAGGGAGGGTTAAGACTGTGTTACCTTAATGTTTACCTTTGAGTACCTTAGTTTCAGCAGTTCACAGATAGTCTACATGAGGAAGGAAACATGAATCCAGGCATCAGGCTTTTGTCTTTCAGACAATTTAGAAACAATATATTAAAAGGAAATGTTTTTTCCTTAAATCAGCTTTAAAGTTAAGAACAAATCAGCCGCAAGCTTAGCACTCTAACAAGTCAGATTTTCCATTGCTTAAAAAGAGATGCATTTAAAAAAAGAAATACGATATACTTCTGAAAGGAAGCTCTTCTTCTGAAAATCCAAATTATTATTTATTTGGACACAGAAAGGAAGTTTTCAAAGCTGCTTTGAAGGAAAAAAAAATTTGCCAGGAACATCTCCTTTATACTGAGCAAATGAGGACAATAAAGACCAGAGGAACATGCTACTAAGGCTTTGCAGAGTAACTCCTGTTTTATCAGTACATTAATTAGCTTGTCTGCCTGGTATGAAATGCAGAACCATATTTTATTTATACAAACCAGGCCAGTTTATTTATGTGCAGTTGTGACTTTTATTAGTTTTATTATTAACATCATGGCCTCATCATCTTCATCCTGGGGGGAAAAAGGTGGCAGCTGCAATGCCCTGGTTGACAGAGGGTCAACCACAGAACTGACTTTGAACAAGTAATGATGGGCTGAAGATCCCTCTGAAGTGACCATCCCTGATGAGTTATTCTCTCTCATAAAAACAATTGTCTTGTGTGCTTCCCATGGCATTGGCTTCTACTCATCAGGTAAGGAGAAATTCTCTCGAGAGCGTAGTCTGTAGAATTTATGGAAAACTTGTCAAACTGGACCTCAATCCCCCAAATCCTCAGACCCGACAGCAAAGTGCCATGAGTTACAGCAGGATGATGCATGTCTGTCAGTGCCCTTTATTATAATACTGGTTTAAGAAGTTGGATACAGAAATGTACAGAGGTGAAATACCAAATGGGAAAATGTAATACCTATTTGGGGTTAGCTGGTTACTCTGTGTACAAAGCAAGGAGAAAATAATGAATTTTCCAATATAATGATAACAAATAGGGGGAGAAAGGAGTAAACAGAATTTGAAAGTTCAAATTGTTTTAATGCCAAGAGAATCAGTAATTCCCCTAGATATCGCCAGGAAAACAAAACCACAAGAAACAACAAAACTGAGCTGAAGGAGCAATCAACCTGTGTAAACTAAAATGATTTTGAAATCTAAGAGCAAAGGGATGAATAATTTTAATCTAATACTTGATTTTGTAAGAAATCACATAGTGCTTCTTTCACAAAACCAAGCTTAGGACTACACAGCCACTATACTACAAGTCAGTATGATGTTCAAAACAGAAGGTCTTCCAAACACACACAGCAGTGCTACAGTTATCAGCTTACAATTATCACAAGTGAAAATTGAGATGTTTGGCCAGATAACAGCATTGGACTTTGAAAAGAGCTAAAATGCCTGATTTGTGCCTCTTGACATGCTTGGATTTCAAAGCAGCCAATCAAGGTCACTTCTACGCCTACATATACAAGCAGAGTAGCGGACTTCTATGTATCTGATCCTACTGTTCTCTGGCCAAAGAGTGACCCTCATTTTCCATTTTTGCAGACGAGTGACAATCAGTAGTACTTCAGTCGCAGTCAGTAGAGTGACACTTGTATAAAAATGATGCAAGTGAGAGAAGGCAACTGATCATCTTTGCTTTGCCCTTCCAACATGACCTGCACATGACAACATCCATACATGGCACGTGTCTCACATCGGTCTCCTCTTGTAGATCTACAGTTGTCTCCGTGACATACCCCTTGGCCCCTTGGAACTTACTGAAGTCAGCACCTGGATTCTCCTGCTCTGAAAGCAGTCACCAGATCACCTGGGCCAAACCAGTTTCCATTACCTGCTAACAAAACCAAATCACCCAACAGCTGAGCAGTTGCAACTCCAATCCCTGCCACGAACCAGCAGCACTGCATGTTATTACTAGGGCTGTGAGAAGCTTTGGTCCCTGATTCGTTCTGGTAGAGATTCGTCTGAATCTCCAAATCTGAATCAAATCAGAAGAACTTTAATCCCTCCGAATTGAATTGGAACCCACCAAATCAATTTGGAGAGATTCGGACAAAGACACAACTTTAAATGTTTTTTCTACATACTTCAAGGTAGGAGAGGCTCATGAGTGCTGCGATGCTGGGGCGCATGGAGGGTCCCACAGAAGCATGGGGGGCTCCCCAGCACATTTGGCAGCAGACCTGGAAGTGGACATCTGGGTCTGCTAGGGAGCACACTGGGGGCCCCCTTGCACCTCCCCAGCTCAGCACTGGTGCCTCCTGGGTCTGGGGGGGCACCTGGGCCCCCCCCCGTGGCCAATCACAGAGCCAGGGGGGGACAAGGGCCCCCCCTTCCCTAGCAAATCTGCAAGTACTTCTGGTCCACTTCTGGGTTCGCTGCCAAGCACTCCTGGGCATGAATGTGGTGTGCTCCCAGCAGCTGGGGGGGCATGGCAGCAGTAAATGGAGAGCTCCCATGGGGAGGGGGAATGGCAAGCACCAACCAAAGGTCAACAAGCGCCTGCAGACACTGCCGGCAGTGTCAGCGGCAGCCAGCAGTGACGGCTGACTGCCCGCAGACATCACCAACGGTGTTGGGAGGCGGGGGGCAAGCGGTGACCACCCACAGGTGCCACCAACAGTGTCAGCATTGCCTTTTCATAGGAGGTGCACCACCAGCCTCAGGGTGTGCATGTACACCCGCATGCACCCCCTACGCCTCGCCAGTGCTCCTATGGGATGCTCCATGCACCCTGGCATTGCAGCAATCATGAAAAGCGCCTACTACCGCGAAGTATGTAGAAAAAAACATGTAAGCTGTCTATGTCTGAATCGCTGATTCTCAGAATCAGCACTGAATCTTCAGATTTGGATTCAGCAGAATCAAATCAGGGACAGTGATCCAAATCAACGACTTGATGAACCACTGTCCCTGATTTGGGCCGAATCTGAATCGAACAGGACCCGCTTCGCACACTCTTAGTTATTACTAAACCTCTCAGGGCCGTGAATTCTATCTTATGAAAATACTAATTACATTGAGTCTAAAGTGATTTGCGCACTGTTCGGGAGGGACTACAATCAACAGAACCTATCTTAAAGCTCAGGAAGTCTAAGCTCCTTGTGGTGTATTCGATTTCCTTTCAGAGCACACTTCCTTTCCCTGTTTCTTCACCCTTCTTCAAAAAACATCCAAAAGATCAGCAACCACAGTAAGAATCATTGGACAAAGCAATTTCCCAGAACAGGCCTTTTGGTGTCCATGGACAGACACTGATTAGCTAAGAGTCATCTAAAAACCTGATGTAGTCACTTGAATGCAGCAATCAAAAACTTGTGCAACCCCCACTGCCTTCCCAACCCCTTACTATTTCATTAGCTGTCATGGCAATGTTGTTGCTTTTACATATGTCATTTGGGCTGTTGCTCTGACAACTGGGTTTATTTGCATATATGCATATAAACATAAACACCGTTTAAGCAGCACAAAGTATTCTCTGAAGGAACACAGCGAATTGGGATTATCAAAACCTTCACATTGTCAGTATCTATGAATGTCATTAGCTTTTCTAATTCTTTTTTAAAAGTACTTGAGCTATTCTTTTCTAACATACATAGAAAAAAAATCCCTTGATAGCCAAGAATTAGAGAAAGATCTGAGAGAGAAGCGAGGAAGAAAAATAGAACTTGTAGGACAAATTTGCAAGAAAATGCTCTTTTGCTAAGCCTGTATTTGTTGTAAATCCCAGGCACAGATGCATTATCCTGGTATAATACACAAATTACGCTCAATATTTAGCTGCACTCCCACTAAACGTAAAAAATATTCCTCTGTTAACTTAGTAATTGGTAATCATCTTCTTCTAGGCATTTTGTGCTTGAAGACAGATTGTTTATTCTGAAAATAAATAACTTAGCCCTCAAGCATAAGTGTCAGGCTACAAGCCCACAACCGGTGCACACGTTATGTTCCCAACAGCATATGCACTTCATTTGTATAGATGTTTAGCATTTGCAAGTAACCAAGGTAAGATGTACATTCAAGGCTAAATCCTGGACCACTTTCGGTAGCCTGAGAACCCAAGTTGCAGAATAACAATCTTATCATGGCGTGAAGTAATGAGAGTCCTGCCAGTCTGCAGAACAGCTGCAAAGCCATTAGGCGACTGCAGTATAGTCTCAGGGATTTTGTATCTGGCACAATTTAGATGCTGTAGCTAGGAGGGAGGAAGAGGGAAGGAGTTAGTGGCTATGCATCAGTAAATGATCAATAAACCCAATCCTGTCACCAAAGACTACAGTGCAAAACTAGTTCCCAGAGAACCCAGTGACATCACTTTGCTGGACTCAGCTTCAGAAAAAGCTCTGAGCCTGCTCTCCCATGTACAAAACACCCACTGGTTTCAGTGGGACCCACGCATTTATAACTTACAGGAGATGCCTTAACAGGCAGAAGAGGCACGGTGGCATCTGCCAGCAGGCAGATGTGGAACTGGGACAGGAAATCCCCTTACCGGACAAGGGGACAGGTGGATGACTATGTCCCCTAACGATCGGGGTTTGAGAGCCAGGGTTCCAAATCTGAGCCCTATCTCTTCCTCAGTCACTCGATTCTCTCAGATGCATTGCATTTCCCTTCTCTTCTTACTGCATAGCACTTTTTTCTTCTGCTGGTCCCCTGTAACTGAGCATGGCACCCAGCACGTTCCATGAGTTATTAAGCAAAGAGTAAGAAGGGGCACCTCTGTTCCTAGATAGAGGGGCACCTTGCTTCCAGTAAAGTGTGGTGCCATCTTCCTCAGCAGAAAAAGCCTGTGTTGCCATCAGATAAAAGCCAGAAAAACCTCCCCTTCTGCTGATGCTGCTTACCGGGGAAAGTAAAACTGGTTAACTGATAACCAAAAAAATACCCCAAATGCTATAAGTGGAGTATAAACTTTCACTTCTCTCCCAGGGATCGGCATAACAGAAGCAATATGCTCAGCTGAGTCTGACATCTCCACAGGTAAGAAGTGGTTTATCTAGCTCTACCCTGGATATTCTTCCCTCCTTTGGTATTTCTCCTTCACAGCCCACACTTTCTCTTCTCCTGTCTTCCTTTCCATACTTCCCCAGCCACCATGTGCATATTCTGGGCCAAACTGTCAGCAGGGGTAAATCACAATAGCTTCACAGAGGTCTGCAGAGCTATATGCCTACTTTCCCCAGCTGAGAACCTCGCTTTTCAATTCTAATCTTCTCCCATGGTTGCTTAGTGCATTGGTTTGACAGAGCTGCTCAAAAGCTCCCAATGCACTCAGCCCCCTGCCATTGAAACTGGGTTCCCTGAGGGCTCCAAAATATTCTCTGTTGCGAAAATGTTAGGCTCTACCCACTATCACTCTCTTTCATCGATTTTGGAAGTTTCTCAAGCCCTCTGACTGACTTAAGCAGAACATTAGGAAAGCAGTTGGTGCAATAGCTCAAAAATCCTTTCATTATGGAGCATTATATACTTATTAGAGACACGAAAACAAAAGCAAATCCTTGAGGGAAAGACAGCTAGAAAAGCTTTCAAATTCCACTTTTTAAAACCCTGTTGTAGTATTCTAATTATCAGGGCTCAATCTTCAGAAATCCAACCTCCCCCTCTATGCTACTTCTGGAGTATCCAGGGGAAACTCAGGGCAAGATTGTCAATATAAAGGGCACAAATAAGCTATGGTGTGATTCTCCCATATGTTAGTCCTTTTCCTATATGCACTTGCATGGGGCGGACAGATATAACCTGAAGCACTTTACAACATGTCAGAGTTGTCCTTGTTTCATTCAGAAACATCAGACATAACTGCTAGGTAGTGTTTATGAATAGGCCTCATAGGTGTCTTTGGATTAGAGTTCACCTACTGCAATCTGGGCTAGATGCCAAGGAAGGTGGTGCTATCTATGGTCAGAAGTCTCTTGAAATCATGGAAGCATTTTAAGCTAATCTGCTTTGTAGAAACCTCTCCCACAGTAGACTCGGAGCTGGAGCTGCGGAGCCGACTGCTGGGGCATTCCCTCATGCCAGTTGGTTGTGTGGCAAGAGAAGAAGGTGGCAAATATTGGGCATGTCTAAGACCACAATAGTAGGGCTGTGAGAAGCTTCGGTCCCTGATTCGATTTGGTGGAGTCCGAATCAAATCAGAGGACCCTTCCATCTCTCGGAATCAATCGGAACCCTCCGAATCAATTCGGAGAGATTTGGCGATTCGGACACAGATACAGCTTTGAACGTTTTTTCTACATACCTCTAGATAGCAGGTGGCTTGTGAGTGCTGCGATGCTGGGGTGCTCTCGGCAGCAGACCCAGAAGTGGATCAGAAGCACTTCCTGCCCCGCTGCGGAGCCCTGCATGCCCCCTAGCTTGGTGATTGGTGCCTCCTGGGTCTGGGGGGGCACCCAGGATCCCCCCATGGCTAATCGCTGAGCTGGAAGCAGACTGGAAGTACTTCCGGTCCACTTCTGGGCTCGCCGCCGAACACATGGAGGGCTCCCCTGCGCTCCAGTGGGATGCTCCCTGTGCCCCACCATTGCAGCATTCATAAGTCACACCTGGGACCTCAAAGTACTTTAAAGCTGTGTCTGTGTCTGAATCACTGATTCTCTGAATCAGTGTCAAATCTTCAGGTTCGGATTTGGTCAAATTGAATCAGGGGCAGTGATCTGAATCAACGAACTGAATCACTGTCCCCAATTCAGGTCAAATCCAATCGAATAGGGCCCACTTCGCACACCTCTACACAATAGCTGCAATGTAGTGCAGGCATACCCTAGCTGGCTTTGCACTAGCCACTGTAGCATCAGTGGCAACCCAGCTGCAGTAGCACCCAGCTTGGCTTAGGCTACCCACTCCAGTATTTGCCTAGCTTCTCACAGGGAGGTGGCTGCAGCATGCATGGAGATCCATGCTGTGGTGGCTCCCCTGCTACTGGTACTTGGGCTTGCCAGGAAGATGCAACTATCTCCCAGGAAAGCCTAATCTCAGCTGATATCCAAACCAAAGATTCATGCAAATCTCTAGCATGGCCGGGTCCCATGAAGCAAGGAGCTCTCTTTCAGAGTCAAGGATGCCAGACTTTGAGGGAGCTGCTGAGAAGGTCTGAACTTCTCAGGCTTTATGTCAGAACATCCCATGGAGGGTATGTGTTCCTAGCCAAATACAAGGCACGCTCTGTGCTCTCACACATCCCTTACCCTACAGACGAGGAAGTGACTATTTAAGCTCACTAGATTCAAATACTCCAGCTAGCTAGCATGGTATATGTCCACTCGAGTATGTCTGCACAGCAGCACACACAGTACATAGAAATGGCCTAAGATCTTAGGATCGTCATGTCCCACCGAACTAGAGCCAGACCCTGTTTGAGAGGCCTATATATACCGTAACATAGACATGCTGTTTTCAAAACCCCCTGAAGATGGTGATAGCCAAGGAAGAAAGTCTAAGCACCACCCTCTGCTGCTCATGATCCAACTCACTTCTTTTTAGGAAAGGAAAGAAACCCAATGACAAGAAAATCAATTTCTGAGGAAAGGCATCACCTTTTCCTGCAGATAAAGATCACTTTCAAGAGGAGACTGACAGCAATTGGGAAAACGGAGTTCGCCAAGAGAAGATACAGGACAAGCCAAGAAAGGGCAAGCATCTCACATAGCCTGAAGTTTGACAACTGTAACAGATGAGATGCCCTGTGGGATGTGTGTGGGGAAGTTTGCACAATACCTCAGTCTTGATGAGAAGTAACCTCATATCCAGGGGACAGATGGGAGTTTTGTGCAATTAAAATCCTCCTACTTGTATCCGATTCTGTATTACTGCCATCAGTGGTATCACTTCCTAGTTCAGAGTTACCTACCAGTCAATACTATGGAGGGGTGAATTGGATCAGACAAAGTGAAGACCAACAAAATGGAATATATGCATTGTGATTTCTCTGAGGCACCTGGTGTCGGAAATGTGATAATCCATGAGAACCATGTTTTCAAAAAGTTGAAAAGTTCAAGTATCTGGGGTCAAGTATTCAGCAGAATGCAAAGACAGATGAACAGCTGAACCATCAAGTAACAGCAGGGTGGATAAACTGGAAATTGATGACAGGAATATTATGCGACAAGAGAGTATCAGTGAAGCTGAAGAGGAAAGTCTACAAGATGTGTGGGTCCAGTGCTAGCGTATAGAGCAGAGACATGGTAAGGAGATTGAACTTGGCAGAGATGAGAATGCTCCGGTGGACGTGTGGAGTGGCGAAGATGGAAAAAGTGAGGAATACTTACATCAGAGGATTGGTGAAGGTAGTGGAGGCCTCTAAGAACGTACAAGAGAGAAGACTGGCGCGGTATGGGCAAGTTCAACGGAGTCCAGAAGAACACATGGGAAAAGAAGTTACCAGAATGGCACTACCAGGGAAGAGGAAACTCGAAGATGAGCTGGAGAGATATAGTGGAGACGAACATGAGAGAGAAGGAGTTGGAAGGAGAAGATACCTATGACCGAAGCCACAAAAGAAGATGCGTATGACCGAAGGCAGGATCTGCAATAGCAGCCCTGTTTGGAGGGGACAAGCGAGGGAAGAGGAAGAAGAAAGTGAAGGGCAACATGAATTCGGTACTGGTCAAAAGTTTATCACAGAACATGGCCTCTGACAAACGAAGTGGGAGTGAAACTGCTCCACTGAAGCTTTTAGTTTTGAAAATCCCTCCCAGGAGTTCAAACACAGCTATATTTCGGGTTTTTTGGTATCATTTTCATCAGAATATGAAATGTTTCCTGATCTGCTCTAACAAACTTGTCCTTTGTTCTGAAAAGCAACTGATTTTTTGATCCCACAACTTGGCATTTCCTGTTTCACTGTGAACCAGACTGAGTGGTCAAAATGTCACAAAGTTATTTTGTCTGAGATTTTTTTCTCTGCTAGACACCAAGAAGCAAGGACCATCTTAGTAGAAAACCTGAGGCCCTCTAATACCCACAAACAGCATGTATTGTAGCCCAATCCTGTGAAGCTCCTTCTTTCACAGCCATTTATCCAAGGGTTAAAGGGATAACCATGAATTGGGAAACTGCTGAGCAGGATATGTACCCTTTAACCTTTACATTAGCATACACCAAGAGGGCATGCTTTCTGAGATGAATATAAGGTGCACTCTTTACTTTCCTTCTCTCTTTACCCTACAGACACTAGAAAAGTGACTCTCAGCCAGGATGCCGCAGCACGCTGGGATGCACGGAGATCCTTCCAAGGGTGCCATGGGGTGCCACACAATGTTAACACTGTTAGGTATGCAAACATGTTTCACAGATTTTAAACAGGAATTAACAGGGTTCAAAACATTTGAACCTGTTGTTGTGGTCCGTCTGAGTTCTTTGCAACAGAGGAGTTGCTCTATTATTTTTTTAGTCAAAAAAAAAAAAAGAGTGAAAACTAAGAGCTAGAAGTTTCCAAAGGGTGCCTCGAGTCTAAAAAGATAAAGAAGCATTGCCCTAGATTGTCTACTGAAGTTTGCTGACCTGGAGTCAGGCAGTCCTGAGTAAACTGTTCACCCACTAAATTCGTTTCAGGTGAAAAGGAACAAGGGTGTCAGGTCTTGAATGAGAAACAGACCGCTTGAGAGCACCAGGGCAGTACAGAAATCCTCAGTCCTGGGTTTTCACTGCTTAGTTTGAAGATCTGTTTAAAACAGTGAAGCCAACCCAAAACATGAGACATGTAATTTGTAAGAGCTGGAGTAAATATCACAACTGAGGATATTTTTATATATTCCAAAATAGGCAATTTGTCAGGTATCTATACACATACAATTTTAAAAAGCTTCTAGTATAGCTGACCTACTTGACTAGTATTTTGTATCCGAAAGAAAAAAGAAAGATCTGGAAGCCTAAGTTTTGGCTGGTTTTCCTACTGCCTTACCTACACTGCATTTGGAGCAGTTGCTACAGTAATTTATGTGGATTTTAACAACCTGAGAAAAACAATCTTTGTCCGGTGCTGCTGTCATGGAGGGTCTCATCAAAGAGAAATACTGTTTTCTGTGCAACTGAAAAGCTGGCCGCTTGGACCGGCTCAAAAAAGCACCTGGGCTGCTTTAAACATTTTGTTGCTTTGATTGCTATTACTGAGAAACAGCACGAGGTCAAGCTTCAAATCACTGGAGCAACTGACTCTCCTTCAAAAAGGGATTTGTCTGCCCACGTGAACACCAATTTCCCATTCATACCGCAACTCTGAGGTTGTGGTCAATTTTACTTCGGCTTTATCCTCCTTTCACACTGAGTTTTTCGTGTGTGTGTGTCAGTGTGTGTGTGTGTGAGAAGCCAAGGCATCAGAGCAGTAGGAAGCAGACTTAAAGACCAGTGGGTAAAGGCATAACATGTGTTCAACCTTTACATGAGGAGGGAAACTGCAGACGGCCCCCCCCAAACTTTCTTTCATCTGTTTTACAATTGCTGACTCATATGGACCATATCCGGTTTGATGCAGCAGCTGAGATTTTGCCTGCGAGGCAAATCCCACCATAGGTAGTAACCCGTGCTGGAGAAGCAAAGTCCATGAGAGAAGATCAGGCATCCTGAAAAGCCAACGACCAAACCCCAAAGAGCACTCAAGCATAGTGAGGAAACTGAGGCAGGGAAGAGGGTACAGGCATTTCTCATTTTGACCGGATCTGTATCTCCCTTGTGCCATCTAAAAGTCAAGAAGAACCAATTTCAAAATCCATCTGCAAAGTCTGTTGCTGATTAAGATGCTCTCAAAGAGTTAAACTCTGCTATGGAGTGCCTCCTCATATGGTGGTTGTACTTAACTTATTGGAAAATATTAGGGAATTTGACCCTGGTCTTAGGGCCTCAGACAAGCAGATCCTAAGGTCTGAATTCTTAGAGGGGTGCAGATACTGTCTACTGTTGAAGAAGTAAGCCTAGATGCCAAAGGAAGAGAGTGACTGGCATCTGTCCCAGCTGGATGAGGTCTTTGTAGAAAGATGCTCTGAATACATCCTGACCCCACAAAGGTCAATAGCAGACCCCCAGTTGACTACAGTAAGAGGAGGATTTGGCTATGGAAACATGCAGTGATGTGATGTGTATAAGTATTAACAAAATGGGTACAGTGTTTAGCTATACCACTTAGTCCATATGCAGCCAAAGTAATAAGGATTTTACAATATATTGACTCAACTCACTCGGCACAGTAAATTTACAGCAAGGAAATGAAGAACTAAGCCAACTCAATAACATTTTTAAGTATTTTATATTCCAGATACATTTGCATGGTCATTTGAGCCTTGCAGTTTTCTAACTCTGGCAGAAGAATTAACTTTTAAAATTGACTCTTAAGTCACAATGTCTATTCCACCTATTAAATATACCTATTCATAAAGGTGATTAAATATACCGGGAACCAAAATCCCAGGGTCTTCTCAGTAATTTTCCTAATAAACTTGTGTCGCAAATTGGAAGTATGTTGAGGGTTTCATTGAACGGTCTTTGCCTTGGATATTACAGAGGTAATTAAAGGATTGATAGCTTCACACAGGTAAGAGCTACATTCATTTTCTCATGACAAACAGGGGGTGGGAATCAGGGATAATGACTTTGGAGACTAAAACGGATAAGGAAAATATTAAAAAAGCTAAATGTAATTTCAATAAAAAAAGCTTGCAGGAGTGATATTGGAACCATATATCAAATTTACAATTTAGTAGATTTGCAAAATAGTGATGGAAGTTACCAGATGTAAAATGTTATTAGATTTGTGTCAAGAGAACTGCAAAAGAAGATTCAATCAATCAGCACTAAATTTTCCAGACTAATATAAAGTTAACAGAAGCCCTTGAAAAAACACACACTGACCTCTTTGCAAAGGTGTGGAGCCTGTCCTACATTTTCAAAGTATTGCAATGTTTTTGTGTATGCATACTATTTTGTTGGAAACTCTTAAAATGGCATCATTTCAATTTTCAGATGACTTGATATTAGAGTCAAATTGCATTTGCCAGTGATTTGAAGTTCAGAGGGCCATTCTTTACCACTGGCATATGATTAATGTTTACTGGAGGTCTGTGCGTGCCCACAAGAGGGAAAATACAGATACACTTTCAATTTACTTGCATCCTGCAGAAAAGAGTTAATAAATTGGCCTTAAGCGATTAAGATGTGTTTTTATCCAACCCACATCACAGTCAAAATTCTGCGAGCAGTCATTATTCCTCTTTTTGGTCCTACCTACACTAAAGCCAATCAGCCATGTTTAAGTTTGCTTTCCACGCTGTCCAGCAGATGTTGAACTGTGTTGTTATTCTGCTCTGTCAAAGCTCAAAAGATGGCAATAACTATTTTCATACTTCTTGTCCAGGCCTTTCCCTTCTAACTTCCAAGTAAGGGGTGAGTGAATTAACTACCAGCTACCAGATAAACACAGCTCCACAAATGACAATGAATATTCAGTGCCCAAACAGACTACTTGTTCAAGAAAACCAATGTACAGAGCTTGTATCAGTCTCCCTATGGCAGGAGAGCGATACCCAGTCCGGTACCTGGCAAGACTCAGTAGCAACACTTGGCAATGGCATTGGAAGAGCTCTAATGTTATAACAGAAGGTATGTTTGATACTAAAAAACAGGACAGCAACCACAACAAGGACGTGGATGACTTTCATATGAGAATTCATAGATTCATAGATGGTGGGGTCTGGAAGGGACCTCACAAGATCATCAGGTCCAGCCCACCTGCACTTGAGCAGGAAAGACTGCCGGGGTCCTCTTAAAGCGCTCTGCAATATACTAATACAAGGCCTCAAACTTTGATGTGGCAGGGAAGAACTATTCTAATTTAAAAAAGAAGAGCAATGGCATCAGAGAGATTTAGGCTTGGTGTATACTTTCAAGTGATGTCAGTTAAGTTTTAAAAAACTGCCTAATAGCTCTGCCAGCAAAACTGCTAGAGTACAGCAGTGAAGCCAGCAGAAAAAGTCCATTTGCTGGTGACGTTTACTCTGCTGGGGAGGCTGCTTGAAGAAAAGAACCAAGCTGTGTCTCCACGAGGAAGACTGCTTGTATGCTTCTGCTGATCTGGCTATATTGACCCTGCTAAGTGTAGACAAGTGCAAAGTGACTCTAAAGGTCACACAGTTAGTCAGCCTCACAGGTGGAAATAGAAAATAAAGTTTCTCTAAGACCCACTTCCCAGTCATAGGATCCTATGGTGACAGAGAACTCCTTGGACATGTACACTGAAGGAAGCACTGAGTGCTGTATCACTACATTTCCAAACACCTGGATATCAGCAGACAGGCATCCCTTTCAGGGCCAGTTTAGTGTGGTCCAACACAAAAGAGTCCCTGCATGTCCTCTTCAGTTGACATTACATTTGGTTTAATCAAAGTAAAGGTCACTCTTATTATTGGCGCGCACGTGGATAAGCACTGTGTCCCCCATACAAAGCAATTAACAGTATGGCTATGCCCTTACTAATCTAGTCCTTCTCTATAGACCAGGATTGAATGCTATGGAGCCCTTCATTGTTTTCATACAGAAAAAACTAAGAAAAGAAATTTCTTAATGGTTTACCTGCAGCGAACAAGAACACTCCTGGAGTTTTTCCTAGCAATGCAGTCTGACAGCCTGCTAGAGCTTTTCAGCTTGCTCTGTTTTGCTCTCTTCTGGCAGGCCTGTGTTTTGTGCTGACAGCTGTCACGCTGCAGACACAGAAGGCAGGACTGGGTGCTCCGGTGGGAGAGATGGGTCCTTCTCAGAGGAGCAACAGGAAAGTTTGGAACAACTGGAAGAAAATGAGGCTGTTTACAACTGAAAGGACAGGAAAGTTGCCTTAAAAAGCCCAACCAAGTGCAAAGTCAAGTGGCTGCTGAAGATGGGCAAAATACAACTACGTAATCCAAATATATCATTTAAGGAATATTTTCTCATATCTGCATTGGGGAAGAATCCTATACATTTTGATAAAGAAGAATCAATTTCCTCTAAAACATATAAACCAGTAGAACCTAGACTGGAACAGATGTGTCTACCAAAGGTGTAATGCAGTCTGCAAACCTGTAGGCTGGTTTAAAAGATACCTATTGAAAAACATCTCCTTCAAATCTATATGTTCTGAGGGAGACTTTCAAAGGTAGACATGAGAGTGGAGTATCTTGCTGTTCTACTGTTCTGGGATAAATTGCTTTCGGATCTTAATGCATTTCAGAAAACTGTGGGTTTGATTATGTTGTGCCTATAAGACTTCCCTGATATGAACTGCATATTTGACTACAATGTTTGTGACGGCTTAGAAGACACCAATCCTGGAACTGTGCATGCGTTTAACATTACTCAAGTAAGTGGTCCATTAATGCTGCTTCACTGAAGTGAATAAAGTTACCAGGCCTGAGTGTTTGTGAGACTGCGACTTTAGGGAGTGATTTTGAAATATTGTGAGCTGACGTAATTCATACTCAGTTGGCAGAGTAGGAAAAACTTTGAAAATGTGTTCATTCTACTTTAAAGACTTTTAGAAAATCTCACATCTTGTTCAGATGTAAGTGAGCACTCTTCTGACATTAATAGCTTCATGGCAATAAACACGATAGACATTTTATAGAGAGGGAAACTGAGGCAGAAAGGGAAGTGATTTCACCAAGGCCATCATGGGAGTCCATTGCAGAGCCAGCACTATAATAGAGAGCTCCCACTCCCAATTCTGTTGCATCTCTCCGCTTCTCCTGGTGTTGCAGTAGTGACTGTGAAAAGGTTTTACTTCTGCAGATACAAGTGCACATGTGACAAAAGAGCAGAGAGGAGTCCATCATGGAGTGAGCTGTGAGAGTCCAGGCATGCTATATCTCTTTTGCAAATGGGAAGAGAAGGAAAACATCTTAGACCATAGGTAAAGTCCAATTCTAACAGACTGATTTTATCATCTAACTTAAGTGAAAAATAGCTCAGTCATTTACCTTTAAATAGACCCATCCCTCTTAAAAAGACATGAAATATACCTTTTTTTTGGCAATCTCAATGGAGAAGGATGAATCCTTCTCCTTACTGCTATTATCAGTATATGATTTCAGTGCTCAAAGCGAGGGATTAAGAGCACCAGGTAATGACAGGAGCAGGGTAGGCACAGTGCAGGCTTCCAGTGAATGCTCTGCCAAGCCCCTATTACACATTGCTTGAATTTTGCATGGCAAGAAACTGATATCTCTGCTGTTGAATCGTCAGGGCAAAAGGAATTATTTCAACTCACCAGGACTCGGAGGCTTACCAGCTTTTCCACGGCTGCACCCTCTCCCATCCCAAGCCCAACTCCCCACCACTCTGGCAAGACACTAGAAACAAGACTTGCAGCAATTCCTAACATTATTATCCTCAGCTTGGACACACCTCTGGCATACCCTCATCTGCAACCGAGTGCACCCCTCTTAACCTCCCTGCATCTCAGGACAGGCACACTGGATGTAGGACTCCTGGCTGTTCTGGGACAGCTTGTTGTTGTTTGCAACAAATGCTACAAGTTCTGCTTGTCATTCTGATACAGCATCAGTAGAGCAACTTGGGTATTTCTTTCAACGGCATTCTCATTTTGCAACCAGATATACTTTCTAAGACAGTGATTTTCAACTTGTGGCTCACGGACCCCTGTGGGTCTGCAGACTATGTCTAAGGGGTCTGCAAAAGTTGACTATGATCAATCAAAAATATGTGAATACCTACACTTACAATTTAAAGGTGTCCTCACCTCCATTCGAAATTTTTTAGGGATCCACATATGAAAAAAGGTTGAAAACCGCTGGTTTAAGACATGCTGTTTTCATAGATTCATAGATTTCATAGGCATTAGGGCTAGAAGGGACCTTAGAGATCAAGTCCAGCCCCCTGCCCCAGGGGCAGGAAGTCAGCTAGGGTCAAAGGATACCAGCAAGATAAGCATCCAAACGTTTCTTGAAGGAGTCCAGAGTAGGTGCCTGCACCACTTTTGGAGGGACTTCCAGGTCTTGGGGGCTCAGACAGCAAAGAAAATTTTTCTTATGTCCAGCCTAAAGTGGTCTTGAATGAATTTACGACTGTTGGTCCTAGGTTTCCCTTAAAGTGCTCTGGTGAACAGTTGCTCCCCCAGATCCTGATGCACATCCCTTATGTACTTATAGGCAGCCACCAAGTCCCCCCGAGCCTGTGCTTTTCCAGGCTGAAGAGTCCCATGGCTCTCAGCCTCTCTTCATAAGGCCTTCCCTCTGATCAAGTGCGTGGCTCTCCTCTGGACTCTCTCAAGGTTCTCAACATCCTTCTTGAATTGTGGAGCCAGAACTGGGCACAGTACTCCAGCTGCAGCCTCACCAAGGCCGAATACAGTGGGAGGATGACATCCTGGGATTTGCTAGAGAAGCATCTATAGATGTAAGCCAGAGTTGTTTGCTTTACCAGCTCCAACATCACATTGGTGGCTCATATTCATTTTGTGGTCCATCATGACCCCCAAGTCTCTTTCAGCCATGGTGCTAGCAAGCATAGCAGTGCTGAGCCTATAAGCATGGTGCAGGTTTTTTCCCCCTGAGGTGGAGTACCTTGCATTATTCAGTATTGAACGTCATCAGGGTTATATATGCCCACTTACTAAGCTTAGCCAAGTCAGCCTGGATCACTAGTTTATCCTCAGGTGTGGATGCTATGCCCCAAAGTTTAGTGTCATCAGTGAACTTGGCCAGTGCGCCTGTGACACCAATGTCCACATTGTTGATAAAGTTGTTAAAGAGAACTGGTCCAAGGACAGAGCCTTGGGGGACGTCACTGGTCACAGAGTGCCACGATGATTCACTTCCATCGAGTACTTCTCACTGGGTCTGACCTTGGAGCCAATTTCTGAGCCATCGGTCTGTGGTATAGCTGAGGCTGCAGTTGGCCAATTTTTCCATGAAGAGGTCTTGGAACACCAGATCGAAGGCTTTTTTAAAGTCCAGATATATGATGTCAATCTCTTTTCCCCTGTCCAGGTATTATGTCCCCTGGTCATAGAAGGAGATGAGATTGGTCAGGCAAGACCTACCTGCGACAAACCCGTGCTGGCTGTCCCTTAGGATGTTGCCATCAGCCAGCTTATTAAGAAGGGTCTCTTTGATAATTTTATCCAGAATCTTACCAGGGACTGAGGTCAAGCTGATTGGCCTATAATTCCCAAGACTTACTTTCCACCCTTTCTTGAAGATAGGTACCACATTGGCCTTCTTCCAGTCTTCAGGTACTTTACCTGGATGCCATGAGTTTTCAAATATTTTTGCCAACGGTTGGGCTATGACACCTGCCAGCTCCTTGAGTACTCTAGGGTGTAATCTGGCAGGACCAGCTGACTTGAAGATGTGTTCCTTTACTAGAGCTATACTGGTGATGGTTATAAATACTCCCTCAAACTCGTTGTCCCATGTCATGTTAGGAAGGGCAGTCCCCTTGGGCTGATGAAAGACCAACGAGAAGTACCCATTAAGTAGGTTGGCTTTTTCCTGGTCTTCCGTTATCAGTTGTCCTATTTGGTTCAGCAGGGGCCCAATGTTACCCTTGCTTTTTTCCAACTCTACATATCTGAAAAAGGACTTTTTATTATTCTTGGTATGTGCAGCCAGATGGAGCTCAGTTGCAGCCTTGGCTTTCCTGGTCCGTACTTGCAGGGAGTAGACCAGTGCTGAGTACTCCTCCCTGGTGGTACTTCCAGCCTTCCATCCTGTACAAGTCTCTATTTTTAGGCGTAGGAGGTCCTTAAGTTCCCTGCTGAGCCAAAGGAGTTGCTGTGTCCTTTTGCTACCCTTCCTCTGAGATGGAATGGCCATCCCTTGTGCTGTCAGGATCGCTCGCTTGAGGAGCAACCACTCCTCTTGGACTCCTCTTCCTGTTGAGCCATGGTCCCTTAGGGCCTCGACAATGAGCCTCCTGGGCTTGTCAAAGTCGGCTTTCCTGAAATTGAAGACTTCTGTATTGCTGACTGACTAGCCAACTTTGTGACGGATAGTAAAGGTGATCAGGTCATGGTCACTATCACCCAGCTTTCCATTGATTCTTAGGTCACTGACTAGATCATCCCCTTTGGCCAGTACCAGGTCCAGCAATGCTTTACCTCTTGTCAGTCCATAGACTTCTTGAGTCAGGTAGAGCTGGTCCATGCATATGAGGAAGCTTTATACAGCTCTCTAAAATTACTGCTTGTGCTTGGTACTGAACTTTTACAAGTACAGACCTGCTGGTGGAATAACAACTGAAATTATTCCTGAGTCAGCTCTGTTCTAGAGATAAGTGCGTTTGTCTTCAGAAATAAAATTTTTGACGGCAGTGCCACGGTTATGAAGTAACTCACAATTTTAGGAAGTACGCAGCCAGATAAAATTAAATTGAAGGAGATGTACATTACCATAGCTGCATGGGCCAGGTCACTTTTTAAATACAAACTAGGGTCTTGATTCTGCCGCGTGATCCAAGAGCATGCGACTCATCATGACCCTGTGCAGAAACCCCATAACGTCAATCATAACTGAGCAGAGCATCAGTTGCAGGTGCTGATTTGAAGGGGAAATGACAGCCAAAGAAAGGTATGGGGTGCTTAGCTGCCCCTCACCACTGCTTTCAGGCACTCAGCACCCTCCCACTCTTCCCAGGGTGCTGCTAATGCCTCTGTCACCCATGCCAGCAGAGCTGAAGCCTCCTGTGAAATGTACACATTTGAATAAAATAAAGCAGTGCTGCCATTCTGAATTTAGAGCTGCAAGATAACCTAAGTGAATTGGATTTGAACAATTGCCTCATTTGGCTGATGCTAATCCTGTCCCTGCAAACAGGTAATGAACTAAGCAACTGTTAATAGGACTGGGCCACACCTAAGAACATCCCATTTTGCTGGACCAAAGGTTTATACCGAGCCAAAATGATACCAGTGGCAGGGAAGAGCTCCATGAAGTTATTCAGGATTTACACTACTGGAACAAAACAGGATTTGATCCACTTTGTCAACATTTCTACTTGATAGGCAAATTTGTTCTCCCTTCTCTAATATTTTTCCCTTCTGCAGAATGAAGCAGCTCAGCTATTACTAACACCCTGGGATTTGCTCTGTTCCATTAAACAGTTTCTGCCACTCGGCAGAGCTGAGGGAAGCCACTCAGAAATGTGTCTTGAACTGATAAACTTCTGTCAGTTCTGAAACTTTTACCGAGTCACGGCATGGTATGGGCAATGACTGACAGCTGTTAGAAAATGAGTGAGCGGCTGGGCAGTCAATCAACGTGTCAAATCCAGGCAACAAGCTTCAAGGACAGTGAAGCTTAAAAGCACTTCTTCTGATGTAAATACAGGGGATATTAGCACTTACAAAAGGTCGTCTTGAGAGACGAGGAAAAAGTTCATCTGCCAGGATTCAGCGGTCTACCCACTAGGATTATCATGGACAAGACTGGCCTTGTGTTTAAGCCATTGACCAGGGAATCCATACTTGAGTACTCAAATCCCAGCTTTGACACAGACTATGACCCTGAGCATACATATATTCAAAGACCGGATTTTCACAGAGCTCATGGTCCCATCTGGACACTTAAATGTGGTGGCCATATTGGTGTTTGGTGAAACTGGCAATATTGACTGGCAGGAACAAGAGTCAGATGACTGCCACCCACTACACGGACATCAGCCAATACACTGTCATCAAGAAATAGCTTTTTTCCCTCTACCACACCATGAAGCATATTAGCAGAATCAGCCAGAACTACCCTCTGGCAAAAAGAACAGGATAAATTACGTGACAAAGCTGTTGAATGGAGCCAGCAAGGAACTGCCAATGGCACATATGGTACACACTGAATAGTTTGAGAATAGGTTTCAACAGATGCAACTTTATTATGAAATCATGGGGCCTCTATGCAACCAACCAATGTATTTGTCAGGAGAAGCAAACCATGGATCATCTCCCGAGATGCTCCATAGCACCACAATGCACCCCACAAGAATTGGCAACACCAACACCAGCAGCAGTGACCTGTGTAGAGTATCGGGAGCAGAGCATATAGTTGGATTGGAGATGCACTGAAGAAGGTGGCCATATTTTCAGTAGACCTCAATAGCCAGCAGCTTCCATGGAAAAAATACACAACTATTTAGAGGCATAATTTTTAAACGAGCTGGTGTGCTATAGATGGCATCTGTGGATAAGTGCTAACAGACTGCGACCCTGTTTGCATAACTAAACAGCCATCGGTACTACCATGTACAGTTTGTTGGTTGCTTAATTCTTTCATTTAAGCTGTAGCTTCAAAGTAGTCTGGATTGAGAGAAAAGCCCTCAAGAGATTGCCCAGATCAGAGAAGAAAGCCATCCAGCCCGGGCTGATCTGTCTCATACACATCAGGAGTTGTCCATGGTATTGCTGATAACACTGATTGCTAATCCAAGAACAGATCAAGCCCCTCATGGCCTGGGCTGGTGTGCTCTGTCCCTGTGCCACTGCCGCTCGGTTCTCACTGAAAGGCAATGTTCCCGGTTGCACTGGCTGAAGCTTGATTCAGCTGCCTCCTCTCATTCACACATTCTCCTCCATTCATTGTCCCATTATGCAAAACAGAGAGGAGGAGGTGGTGATGACACCTAAGGGAGATGACAGATGTTTGGAAATACCTACGCTTTTTTTAATACCCAGCAGACACAAATATCACAGTGCCTTGGTACGATGCTTTCTCATTTCTACATTCAACTGACACCAGAAGGCAGAATCTGTGCATGCTCCCGACCATCACTTATTCACTGAAACAGACTCCTTACATATAGGGTGACCATACTAATTTGAGGAAAATCCAGGGGAAGGGAAGGGGGTGTGTGCTGGGGGGTGCCAGCACACATACACAAACACCAGTGATTCCCAGGAGTGGGGACAGGAAGGAGAGCACGGGACACATGCACACACATGCACAGCCCAGACCCACGGCTCCTAGGTCTGGGGCAGGGCAGGACAGTATGATGCATACCACCCCCATACCCACCCACCCACCCACACATGCACAGCCCCAACCCCACAGCTCCCAGGAGCAGGGCTAGGCAGGACAGTGTGGTGTATGCATGCACATACCCTTGACCCTGCAGCTCCTAGAAGTGGGACTGGGCAGGACAGCATGGTGCATACACACCCACACACACACCCACACATACACAGCCCCAACCCCACAGCTCCCAGGAGCAGGGCTGGGTAGGACAGTGTGGTGTGTGCACGCACATACCCTCGATCCCGCAGCTCCTAGAAGTGGGACTGGGCAGGACAGCATGGTGCATACACCCCCCCCCACACACACACACAGCCCCGACCCCACAGCTTCCTGCATGCATCCCGCCCCTGATCCTACTGCACAAGTGACTCCCTTCACAGCACAGTAGTGTCCGGGCCAGGAAGCAGCCCATTGACTGGGCTCCCTGGAGAAAACTGAATCAAAAGCGCCGGATTGGAACAAAGCTGCTCACACGTGCCCAGCTCCCAAGTCAGGAGCCAGCCCATGCGGCAAAAAAACTGCCCCGTCCCAAGCAGTGCCGAGTCAGGGGCCAATCTCAGGGGGAGTACATGCCTGTACCCCCTCCTCCCCCCTACCAGTTGCCTGTGCAGACAAGACAAAATGCTGGAAGACGAGTGGCTGGTCATTACTCCATATTTGTACAGCACCAGGTACACAGGATGCTCAATCTCGACTGAGACCTCTGGATGCAACCGTAACACAATGAAGCTGTTGTTTCTGTGACTAAATGACAAATCTGCATTGCAGCTCCATTGTGTTCGGTGATGTGCAGATGAAGCACCTTTCCTTAAGGAGTTCACAAGAGAAAAAAAAAAGACAAAGGGCCGATGAAAAGAACAGAATAGGCAAATCAAGTGACAATGTTAGCGGCTCTTTAAGCAGAATGATTTTTGTATGCTATTCTCAGCCATGTCTTTAACAAAATATTGCTTGCTTAGTGACCTGACTTATATTTTCGATACGCTCATTTCTTCAATTAATAGGTTATCTGCCCATTGACTAGTGTTTGAAGGAAAATACAAGGTTAAAATATGCAGAATTCCCCTCCTGCATCAAAATACCCTCTGAAATAATCCTCTTAGCACCCACTGGGATAGCAACTCCCTACGCAGCTTTGTATGTGCTCTTCACATCTTCTAGAGAGCACTTGTTCAATTCCATTTAAAAAATTCCCAACACACAGGAGTTTGTGTGTGGGGACTTCTACACAACAACAGTCCTGAAAATAAAACTTTGAACCTTGCCTCATCAAAAAGGACGTGTTCTTCGCCCTGCTTGTTGAAACTCCTCCATAAGAATTACAGCAAAGGAACCGAGCTGTAGGCCGGGATAGGCAGACTGGCTGTAGCAAGCGGATTTTCCCTATTGCTGTAAATACAACCAACTGGACAGGAGTTTCATCTTGTTCAAAAACCCTCTGATCTCTTCTAATAGGATGTCGAAAGCACATTCACCATTACATCTCTGGGAGATACATGAGAAAGTCTGGCCCCAGGATCCAATGAAACACCTAGGTTGCTACATTTCTGGTCCTATTCATTATAGAAAGAGCTTTCCTGCTCTTTCCAACTAAGAATCTAGGCTGGATATATTTCAAGAAAATTGTTTTACCTATCTACTCCCACAGAAAATACGCAGCTATTATGGCACGGAGTGACTTGTCTTGTGCTTCTGCCTTCTATTACACTGCATTTTATAATGCCAATTGGCCTAGAGATGAGTAACATTGGAAACATGTTATGTAGGACTAAAATTTACTTCAGCAGATGAGAAATGGCTCATGAGGTATAAGGAAAATCATCCTTTACTTGCCTAGTAAACCAATCTATCCTTTCCATAATACTTGCAAAAAACAGCTCAGCTCTGAGTTGCTCTCCAAGACTACTGCCAATCAGCACCATAACTTATACATACAATGCTCCAACAGAAACTGCATTTCACTTGACAGGGGTAAGAAATCCTTTGAGTTATTCCTACCTCTGGGGTAGTAGTGACCTCCCACCTTCCCATATATATTTATCTTCTAGACTGGCAGCTCTTCAGGGCACTGGCTGCCTTTATTTCTGCATTTCGTGGGCCACTGAGCACAGTGTCAGTGGTAAGTAATAAAATAATTGAACTGCTTGATCTTCAGCCAATGCTGCACTTTGCATTTCCATAGAATCGTCACTCAGGGCACAGCAAGAGCTTTAGAGACTAAGTGATTAATCCTCACAGTATCCCTGGGAGGCTGGCAGTGTTGCTAGCCACATGTTATTGATGGAAGAATGAATGCACAGTGGAAAGGGGAAGTGCCCCAGCCCAAAGTTATATGGCAAGTCAATGGCAGAGAAGAGAGCAGAACCATGTGCCCTTCTACTGTCCTGCTCTACCTAGACCATAGACCCTGTATAATAAGGTGGCATATGACCTAACTTTAGAGTTACCTCTAGCAAGTAATAACAGGGAAGCCTCTGAATAAATCACTGATTTGGTTCAGGGTGAACAAGCACCAAAACAATTATGTGGCTGCCTACCTTGGTTGGTCATGTTTGGAGAACTGACTGTCTTGCAAGACTTTTGCACGTACTGGCAACTGGAACCCTGAAATGCTTCTGTGTCAGAGAAGCAGCTTTCAAAAAAGTAGTGTGTGTTTTAAAATTCATCTGCAATTTGGTTACCCATAAAAGCCAGTCAAGAAAAGCTTTTTTTAAAGGAATAGCATGGAAAAGAAAAAGATTATATGACACTTGAGGTCTCTTCCAGTTCTGTGTTCTTATCTTGACTAGCGTAAAGGATGGACATTTGATGCAGACCACAGCAAGGTGAAACTCCTCCTTGTACAATGAGCTGGTGCAAGCTTCACAAACACTTACAGCCTATTCACTTCTACTTTGAGAGATTATAGATTTCACAGAAAATGAAGGTCAGAAAGGACCTCAGGAGGACGGTAAAGACCTCAAAGCAGGACCAACCCTAACTGGATCATCCTGGCCGAGGTTTTGTCTTGCCAGGTCTTAAAAACCTCCAAGAATGGAGTCTACCACTTCTCTGGGTAACCTGTCCCAGCGTTTTACTACCCTCCTGGTGAGAAGGATTTTCCTAAGATCTAACCTCAACTTCCCTTGATACAATTTGAGACCATTGCTCCTTGTTCTGTCATCTTCCATCACTGAGAAGAGTCCAGCTCGATCCCCCTTCAGACCCCCATTCAGGTAGTTAAAGGCTGCTCTTAAATCCCACTTCAGTCTTCCCTTCTCCAGACTAAATAAGCCCAGTTACCTCAGCCTCTCCTCAGAAGTCATGGGCCCCAGCCCCCTTCCCAATCATTTCCATTGCCCTCCACTGGACTCTAATTTGTCCACATCCTTTCTATAGCAGGGGGCCCCAAACTGGACGCAGTACTCCAGATGTGGCCTCACCAGTGCCAAATAGAGGGAAAGAATCACTTCTCTCGATCTGCTGCCAATGCTCCTACCAGTGCAGCCCACTACGCTGTCAGCCTTCTCGGTAACACTGATGGACGAACTGTTGGCTCATCCATCTTATTGTCCACTGTAACCCCCAGGTCCTTTTCTGCAGAGCTACTGCTTAGCCAGTTGGCTCCCAGCCTGTACTGGTTCATGGGATTGTTCCATCCTAAGTGCAGGACTTTGCACTTCTCCTTATTGAACCTTACCAGATTTCTTTTGATCACAAGATTTGTCAAGGTCCCTCTGAATCCCAGCCCTACCCTTCAGTGCATCTATACTCCCCCAGCCATTGGCAACGTGTAGGGGGTGCACCCTGGAGATAGATGGTGCACCTCCTGGCATAGGCCACCACCGACACTGTTGGCAGCACCTGCGGGCAGTTGCCACTTGCTTCTATCCCCCCCGACCACCATTTTGAGAAGCACTGATCTACTCCAAACCCCTGATATACCTAAAGCATAGCAGACAAATGCTTACCCAGATCATACAGCTGTCCCTGTGGGCAGCTTGTTCCATTGTCCTTCTGTTCTTTTAGTTAGGAAGTTTGTGCCTGGAGTAGTCAACTCCATTATGTTTACCATATGAAAAAGAAACTCCGGTAGGTCTCCTCTGACCTACTCAACCCCTAGAAGAATAATGCAAAAGTTATCTTCAACCAGTCCAAGCCATGTGAACCACAAGGTCTACTATCCACATCACACTCTGAACCCCACCACAAAGGCATCCACCCTGTGCTTCTTATTTCTTGAGTGTGGTACTAAGATGCCAAGGTGCAGGGTGCATGGTACAAGGGAATTTGGGTAGAGAGTGGCCTTATTCTGCAAGATGCTGCTGCTATTCTTGATTTTGCAGCATGTGTAGGGATCTTTTCTAGCAGAGCAAGCCACTTATTCACACTAAAATAGTACTTATCACCATAATAGTGCCCCTGGAGCCAAAAGGGCTACTGGTGACACTAAGGTAGGCCTTCCTTTGAACAGGAACATCATAAGGCAGCTCTCCATCAGCTTGCACAAATTAATATAAAGGGATTGGTTCCCCCTTATGTAATAGCAAGGCTCAAATTTCATGTCATGTCTGCATGCACAGTCAAATCACACCTAGCTCCTCATTAAAGAATTAGATTTTTCATATGTTTATTCATGGCCGGGGGATGGGGGGGAGCAGAAAGAAACAGCTGATAGGATTCAGCAGTTATTTTGAGGACGATCTGCTAGCACCACAGATGCTAAAGTATTTTTGGAAAACTTCTTACCAAGGAGCTGAACCAAATGTGCTTATAAAAAAACAACCCCAAATGGTTTTACACCTGCTGACTCAGAACAGAGGCCTTATCCCCTCACCAGTTATTTTCTCTCACGTGAAGTTGCCCCAGCACAGTGTCATGGCCTAAATATTAATCCAGGCCCAGAGCACCACGGTCATCTTGACAGTCTCTAAAACTTTCCTCTAGGAGTAAACAAAAAAATCTCATGTTCATAATGAATCCTGTTAGACTTTTCCATGGGGTGGACAGATTACATGCAGAATTGATAAAAGCCTGGGTTTATTTTTGATCCTTCACACAGTAGGTTCGAAAGCACTTGTGCTAAAGGCCTTAATTAACAGGAAGTCTCCCAGCTGAACAACCCCTGCCAGCACATTTGTTTTAGGAGCTGAGGATAGCAGCATGATACAAAAAGCATTAGCAGTGGTGGCTGTTTTATTGTGCTAACTTCAGAAACTTCACAAAATACTTTTCTATCACTCTTCTCTCTATCAGAGATGTAGCGCTTGATAACCACAGTAACATATTTTTAGATATTTTTTTTCTTTTGGCTATCATTAACTGCAAAATGGATCTAGTCTACAGCTTGCTACATGAAATTTATGAGATTTTGCATCTGCTGCCCTCAAAATTGCTATAAATCTGAAATTACCATTATGTAATGTGTCATTTTTATTTCACTTCCTAACTTGGACGAGAACAGTGGAAACACAGTGTCAGCCATAAACAGCACTTAGCAGCCTAAAGAATAATAATACAAGATGTTTGATGAATCTTCTCAGTTTAGGACTCAAAATGATTCCTCATGGAAAAAATTAAAGGCAGGGAGAAGGCGGCACAGTATATTTCTTAAAAATGACAACAGAATGATAAACATTGTAGCAGCATGGAAGAAAATAAAATGCATATTGCAATTCAAAGTTATGTTTAAAGGTGACAAGTGGAAGACAACGTGCTTATTCTACCAGCTGACATCTCTGTCACAGACTGCTGAGGAAACCAAGATGCAAAGGGACGCAGCATCTGCACGGGCAACCAAAATATCCAGGAAAAAAAAATCAAGGCAGGAAATAAAACCTGCTGGTTGAAGGATTCACCTGATTTACGACTACTGGGGGGTCAGTTAACGCGGGTCTTACCCTGTTGCACGCAGCAGCGCCCAACGGACGTGAGCGGCATGAAGCAATTCCACTGCTGAAGCTACACGACTGTAAATGTCTAGGCACTATTATGTTAAATTTAAAGCAAAATATGCTAAAACTATTTACAACATGCCCCTTTCAGTAAAATCAACACAAAGCAACTAAAATAGTATAATATTTTGTAAATATGGCCTTAAGCATGCCTCTGTGCAATAAAGCAATTAATTTGGATATTCCTTCAGCTTTAGCTCCTTTCATAAAACAGTTTAGCAAAATACTGTGAGCTCTGAAATACATATATGGCATTTCCTGAGTAAATGCAGTGAAATGAAGATCCGCATGGCAATTTGCATCATTCACTGCAGTATGTGAGTAACATATATATAATGGGTAATATTAGAAATACCTGTTCTTCCTGTTTGCACATTCATTAGAGTTCCTTGAGATTATCCATTCACTTGTAACATGACCAAACAGTCACATGTTGCAGATGATATAACAGTATTTGCATAATGCCTGCAAAGCATGCTAGGAAGATACCAGCTACTGGAATATTATGCTAACTATATATATTATAGGCAATTATTGCTATGGAAGCAAAGACAATACTGGGTCTCTTACTTAAGCAAATATCTATGTTCATTCAAGAAGCAAAGGACTGTGCAATTTTTAAAAGCAACAAGCCATAAAAAACACCTCTGTGAATAAGTTATTAGGAGTGTTTAATTAAAAAAAAAAAAAATCAAACGACTGGCAGCCAATAAAGACTGAGAAATAGCATTAACTTCTCCATCCAGACCATTAATATTCCATACACGTGTGCTGTAGCAAGATTGCTCTACAGAGCATCCTAGGTCATTCATCTGAAAGTGAGTTACTTACTGAGAGAGAACTGAATGAAGTTGAACAGTCAGTGATGTGTAAACTGAGCTGTGGCGAAGCCACAGACTGACGTCATACCCACCAAAGTGGAACAAAGGAAGCTTGATCTGTGCATTCGCAACATCCCAGGCTGAATTCAAAACAGCCGGCACATTAATTTGAAATATCAATGGGTTGGGTTTTTACCTGTAGCACCACTGAAGGCTACAGGCAGAGGGCTATCTACCTTGCTCCCATTTCTGCAGTATTTGAGCAGATTCCTGAAAGAGCCCTCGGCAGCAGAGGGTTCACTAGTGAAACTCCCAGCAAATAGCAGGAGGTGACTACCATCACCCTTGCCCGAGGACTGGCTTCAACAGACACAGTCCTGGCTGGGGAAGGGGTATAATGACAGAAGGGAGTCTATGCATTTGGGTGGGTGGGACTACTACTCCCAACAAGCCAATGGGCCCCATTCTTTATTGTAGACAGCTGAGGCTCGTGCTTTGACACCCTGAGGTCCCTGGCTCAGTTCTGATCAACAGCCTGATGAAAGGCCTCCTTGCATGTCTGCATGGCTACAAAACAAACAACACAAATGCCACAGGTGATTGTAAAGAGCTGGGAACTTCCCAGGGCACAGCATCAGCTAGGGCAGTTCCCAGCTACGCGCTAGGTGCTTTGACAACATCGGCTCTTATCTAATCACTTCCCAGCTCATAAAGTACAACTCCCCACGACCTCCAACACAGAGGCTGGCAATGGTTTTGGGCAGAGCGCCAAAAATACTTACAACTTGGACTTGCGAGATGTTGGCATGCCGGGGGCAGATGGCAGGAGAGCTGCAAGGAGCCCGATCCTTGTGGCAGCACAGCCCTGTCTCCTTCCCTGCCGTGCACCCCGCAGCGCACATGCCAAGCAAAGTGCCTTTGCATGCTATGCTCTGGCATGTGTCCTGGGGGTCGCCTACCTCTCCTCTAACCTCTTTTAAGGCCTGTTCCTGTGAGCAGAGCCAGGCAGCCCAAATTTCTTTACTCTTTCTTCCGTCCAGGACGAGCACACACTAGCTGCAGATGTTTCCTCAGCATTAGGAAAGGTTTTTAAGCCTGAAAGCTTACTGAGATATCTTTTATTAAACTGAGTATTTGCAGAAATATATCAGATTGACCCAAAGAACCTTGTTTGCTGAGGTCCTTAGACCAACACGGCTACAACCTACACACCCTACTTAACACACACAAGTGTCATGAGTTTTGCTTTGAACAGTTTGAGACACAACCTGCAGCGAGCCACAACTGTCCAGCAATGGCAGCACTACAAAGCTCCAACTCACCCTTTGGGAAAAAGTTAAGAATTAAGCCCAGTTCTTGGTCCCCTGTGTCTTACATCTCTTGGAGTTTTTACTAAAAAGGGAAATTTTCCCTCCCATTAAAACTGCTCTGCAAAAGGAAATGAAGCTAGCTGCTTTTTGAGCTGTCAGAGCTGAAATAAATTTAACAGCAGAGAGTTTGCTAAGCCAGAGCTGGAATTACATCCTTAAAATAACTTAGTGTTTGAACCCAGAAGGAACCCCACAGCACATCCTGCAGATACTGTCAGGCATTCAACCACAGATAATGAGAAAAGGCTTAGGCACCAGTTCTGAAATTAAAATATACCAGGCGGGCTGTTGCTGCCACACTGGCTTCTCTTGTGATCTGCACATATCAGAGCCATGGGGGACACCAATGGCTTGCCTTAAACTTACGGGGCAGAGGTGAAGGTGTGGCTGGAAGAGAGGATGGCAAACGCAGAGGAGGAAGAGGATGGGACAAACAAACCTCGAGGCCAGCTTAGCATTTGGACCAAGGGAAAAGGCAAGTGGGGACGAATATGTTTGGCCACCCTTGGCCTCTCCATTTGTTACTGGTGAAAGTTTCCTTTAATTAACACCCAGCACTGACTAACACAAATGTTTGCTTCCTTGAATTGCTGCTTGTCAGCAAGGTGAACCGAAATGAGCAGAAGTCACACATTCTCTCAGGTGTTCAGCTCCCACTTCTACCCAGCCCACCATATACTGGGGAAGAAATGGTCCATAAACACCTCTGATGCAGCATGAGGGCTCAGTTTTACACCCTGTTCTTCAAGAATACTGTGGCTCAGGGTTTACACATCAAGCATACTGTGGATCAGCTCAAAGCCACTGTGGATCAGGGTTTACACAGCGACCTGGATATATTTTTGCAGAAAATGGATTCAGCTGCATACTAACAGCTGGCAGCAAAAGGAAAACTGCATTCAATGTATTTAGATCAATGGTCATGAAGGCAACCATTACCTATTCAGCAACCACAGGTCATCACTTCAGTGCCACCCATAAACATGCAACCATAACACTTCACTTAGTAGAGTCCTTCCCTGTCAAACAGGTTCCCTAAAAGATGTTGGTATGGAGGAAATGCTACAGACCAGGCCACCCTTTCTTTCCCTTGTTCACTTTCTTGCAAGACGACTCTGCTAATATATGAAAAGCTGCAAGTGATATGGCAGGAAACTCATTCAGTTTCTGGTTTGGATAGATCCTGGGATGCTGACTGACCCACACCTGTGAGACACAGGACTCAGGCTACACCATGTAGGATGAAACAGGGAGGAAGGCCTTACCATCTTCAGCAGTGTCCGGTTGTCTCTGAGGGATCCAACCGTTCCGATGAAGGAAACGACAAACATAGTGATGCCCAGGAGAAGCAGGATCACAGCTGGAGCCAGGAAGATCCCTTCCAAGGTTTTGTGCTTCTGCCGCTCCACTTCTGCATATATGCCAATGCACAGAATCACCAGACCTATGATCTGCAATGGAAACACAGGGGTCAGGCTAGGGGGCAGCAGGGTTACAATACAACAGCAATGACACATAAATGGAAAAACAAAGACAGTAAGGTAATGAATCAGAGAGTAACCCTCAGCAGAGTTCAGTTCTGATTGCCCTCTCACCATCTTACTACTACAGATGGTTGGAAAAGCTGATTTGCTATTGTAACCACAAAGAACAAGGGTCTAAAATCCCCATTTGCAGTGCTTTGGCTCTGATGCAAGTACCAGAGCAAGGGGATTGCATCCAAGTATGTTTGATGATGTATCAAGGCTGAATCCACTGGAAATGAAGTCGATGAAGTTCTTCTGCACAGACAAGCCAGGAAAACAAAAGTACTAGGCTTCCAAACTCAAGTTAAGAAATGTTGCATTTCTACAGATCCCTACTTCTCCAAAAAGATGCAAGTTTGAAATCCAAATCTGAATCTGTTTTTTTTGCAAGTAGGAATGGGGTTAAGGGAATGGATTCAAATATTCGAAGGTTTGAAATCTGAACCCTAAAGTTGCCCTTGATAGCTGACACTTACAAAAAATGAAGCATTTCATGTGTGCCACAAGACTCAGGATGTTGGGGGTGAGAACAGCTATGGAAACCCAGCACAGGAGCCTGTGCTACTTTCTACTGTTCCCTCAAGGAGCTGATGCTGTCAGGGCTGGGCTTCTGTTCCCTGGCCTGGGCAAGGTACCGAGAGCACAATTCTGCTTTAAAAAGGTATCTTATTGTTTCACTGAAGTGACAAAATATTGTATTTCTCTCTCTCACAC